>JAVTVY010020683.1:0-80441 GCA_036873755.1 Hanleya hanleyi
AAAAGAAGTGAATAACGAGAAATATATAGGGTCCTGTACCACTATATGGATGATGATAAAATTAAAAAACATAATAATAATAAAGGTGTTTGTGGGCAAATTAAAAAGACTCAAATCTATGATCTAACATTTATACTTCATGCAGATGTCCGCAGATTTGCAATGTATGGTGGATCTCAAACCGGCGGAATTTCCATGAAATAGTACCGTGTACGGCCCGGTATGAAAGAAAATATGGGTCATCAATCATAGCTTTTATGTTTTTCATGTGTTTATTTATTATGACGCTCTGAATTCCAGAGACAAAGATTGATCTCCCACTCAGTGTGGTATAGCGGTCCCATATGGCGAGGCCATGCTTCGCCTCGAGACCGCCTGGTGTCGGAGAAAACAAAGACCGTCCCCAGTGGCTAGCTAAATAATATATAGCCCTCAAGAGTATGAGGGCTATAGGTCGGCCCCAGTCACCTCCAGCGAGGGTTTTAGATAATTTTATTACGAATCACCCACCTCTGAAACTGCCGTACATCTAATCTCTATCCCCTCCTGCCCACTATTTTAAAATCTTGAGCACTATTGTGAAATAGTAACGAATATATCGCCGTCTGAATTTTTCAGTCGAATTCCACTTTAAATGCGCCATGTTAACCATATACAGTGACGTCACCAACATGGCGGCGCAGAGAGTCGAAGTTCACGACTGGAAAATTCAGACGGCGATATATGCGTCACTGTTTCACAATAGTGCTCAAGATTTTAAAATAGTGGGCAGGAGGGGATAGAGATTAGATGTACGGCAGTTTCAGAGGTGGGTGATTCGTAATAAAATTATCTAAAACCCTCGCTGGAGGTGACTGGGGCCGACCTATAGCCCTCATCTGCTCATACTCTTGAGGGCTATATATTATTTAGCTACCAGTGGCGAGTGGCGAGCTCGCCATACAAGACCTCGCCACTCAGGACGGAGTAAGATTTTGAACCCTGTTGTGTCATCTGGTCATAACGTGAGATTTGGTCGTGGCTATATCACAGTTTGGTCGAGAATTGTGTAATCTATCAGTTTGACCAAATCTCAAGTTTCCCACCTAATTCTCACCTAACCGTTAGCTAGCTGCATCTTGATCTCGCATAGAGACCCATACCACGACCTAGCCATATCTTAGTCTTGCATCTTGACTTTATCTCGCCTTTCGGGAGGCTTTGTGTGCCTGACCGTCCCGCCTTTCGGGAGGCTTTGTGTGCCTGACCATCCCTCTATTTTTAGAGAAGATAATAAACACCAATAAATACTCACTCTGGCATGCCTGTTGCTACTGCACTGAACCAAAGATAACGGGACGGTCATGTGCACAAAGCAACCCAGACGGCGAGACTAGGTTGCAACTCAAAGTTAGAATGTGGTTAGGTCATGGCTAGGTCGCGACATGAGAGAATAGAACATGGTTAGGTCATGACACAGGATTAGGACACGACTAGGTCGAGGTTAGGTCACGACGCGAGATTAGGATGTGATTAGGTCGAGATTTAGATGGAAAACTTCAGATTTGAATGAGAATAGGACACCAGGTCGCAGTGTGAGATTTGGTCGAGAACGTGAGATTGAATACAAGATTCGTATGTCGCTTGCCTAACCTAAAAAGCATGATAATCTCGCATTATTATTTCCTTCGAAATGAACAGGTGAGATCGCGAGAATGCAAGTGGCTGTATCCAGCTTCTGCTGCTGATACGGACTGAATTTGAATTCAATGGGGGGGGGGGCTTACAATAGGACCAGGGAATAAAATGAAAGCGCAAGTGTCCCATTGGCTGAAAATTCCAGCCGCCTGATCAGTTATCACAGTTGAGGTCGCCTGACGTTGGGCCATGATGATTCATTCTTTCGGGTGTTCATTCTGGAGCTGCAATGAAGAGAATGAGTCTTAACCCAGAAATTTGAAACTAATGATGCCAGTCATAACTATGTCTAGTCATAAAAGGCCACTAACAATGGGTACCTGTGGGATTCCCATGTGTCAAAGAAAAAAAGGACTCTATCTGTGGGATCTCGTAAAAAGTAACTGAGGGCTGGACATTCTGCAATCAATGAGAGAATGCTATCCGGACAGATTGAACCTTCCATGAAGGAAATAGACTGAACTAAAGAAGAAAGATAGTGCCACGGCACTGTAGCTCATCTTGACTGTAACTGGAGAAAGTAGTTGTGAGAAATTTTTACTAAAGAACTGCAACAGATGAGTTTCTAACTTGTGTTGTCCCCTTTGAACATTAAATGATCAATGCAGTAATTTCCTGAGATTTCATGATAAAGTTTCATGGGAAATTCAAGTTATGCCATATTGGATTTTCAAAATGGACCAAAAAGGTGTCTTGCACAACTGACCACAAGGGGAACGGTGTGTCAAATTTGAGAAAGATCCATGGTAGTTCTTGAGAAATTGCGATAAATTTTCATGGGAAATCATGATGCCACCCAGGCCATATTGATTTTCGAATCAAATAACAAAAGGTATCTGCACAACTAGGATCTCAAGGGGAACCTGTGTACCAAATTTGAGAAAGATCTATGCAGTAGTTCCTGAGAAGTCTAATAACAATGTTTCATGGGGAACTCCTAAGATGGCCGTCTGGTGGCTATATTGGATTTTTGAATCAGACCACAATCTGCACAACTAGACCCCCAAGGGGAACCTGGGTACCAATTTCCAGAAAAGATCCATGCAGTAGTTCCTGAGAACAAGAATAACATCGATTGTTTCATGGGGAAATCCAAGATGGCCGCCTGGTGGCCATATGGGATTTCCTTGATCCAGACCACAATCTTGCACAACTAGACCCCCAAGGGGAACCTGGGTACCAAATTTGAGAAAGATCCATGCAGTAGTTCCTGAGGGTGCACTCCGGAGATTCTTGTCTGGGGCATGGAATAGATTCAGGGTCCGTTTTTTCTCGCCACCTCAGTTGTCGAGAAACCTTCAACCCAAATCACTTATATGTATATATTTTCTGAAAGAGCATGATGAAACTGTTATTCACATATAACACTGCCAGCCATAGAAAAATTTAACTCAACATTCTCTCCTTGCTGCTTTGCTTCATTTTTCCTAGAAAAACCCCTTAAAAATGTCGCAAAATGTCAAAATTCACTCAATTTCAGAAAATCTGTAAGAGCGATTTCAATTAAACTTACTCACGTTTCCTGGTCCGGGTCTTTAACCCTTAAAAAGGCAAAAAAGGGGTGTTAACCTAACCGTTGTCAGATTTTCTTCCCGTAAATGAGTCCCGATTTTTAGGCACACCTAAGGCATAACTGAGGCAGGACAAACTTTACTCCATGATCCCGATGTAGACGAAGCCAGCCCTCGATTTGTACGTACTCGTTTGCAGCGTTGATAATGCTGAATAGGATGGCATTACAGATATAAGCTATTAAGAAGACAAGAAGAATTATGATGTAGCAGAACAAGGGCAGTCTATCGTATTATGAAATTAGAGAGGGGCCATTACTACGAAACTGCGGAGGGCCACCTTAAGGGGCAGGATGTTTTTAACGAAATTAATTATTCACATGTATCGTAATCTCAGAGTGTTTGTGAGTATGGCGGTATACAACACTTGCCAGTTATACATATTATTTTTGGAAATCCGACCGATAACTTTCCCCCTACCCCATCTTTGTTTTGATCATTTTTGCCAATTCTAGCAGGATTTTCGAGAACAAAACTCAAAATTAACCTATTTCTTCTTAATAATGGTCATCCATTCGGCAATATGAAGGCCGTGGTTACTTTTCCGCTTTCCAATGATAGCAGAAACGCGGAAAAATGCAAATAAGCGATGTAACCAAGTCAAATTATTGGTAATTTTGCACCCAATTTTCTCTTAAAAACATGGGAAATACTTCAGAAACTTGAGAAATAATTTGTAAAACCATAATAATATACATCCATTCCATCCTTTATGGACTGTAAATGGGTTCTCTTGTAAAGAAATTTACACTGGCAAATTTATATCATTCTGATAGGACCTCGTTCTGCCATAATATCCACCGAAATCTCAGTCCAGGGGGAGATAACTCCTGTATGGAATACAGTATGCAGTAACCTCAGTTGTATACTAATGGACACACTGTGGATTATTTTAATCGAACTCCTGGTCTTCTTTCCACCTGCTTCCGAAAATAGCGCTTCAGGTATAACTAGGCAGTCAAAATTAAACAATCTGGCGTAATGATACATCTCCGTTCCGTAACGGAGTCTACATTAAGATAATGCATAGACTCCACTATTATGCCTTAAAGGGTGCACTCCAGAGATTCTCCCATTCGGCATGGAATAGACTATGGGTCCGTTTTTCGGCCACCAGTTGTCGTAAAACCTTCAACCCAAATCACTTATATGTATATATTTTCTGAAAGAGCATGATGCAACTATTATTTTAAGATATAACACTGCTATGTTATAGAGAAATTAAACTCGAACATTCTCTTCCATGCTTGCTTCATTTTTCCTAGAAACCCCCTTAAAAATGTCGAAAAATGGTCAAATTCGGCTCAATTTCCAGAAAAATCTGTAAGAGCGATTTCAATTAAACTTCTTACTCACGTTTCCTGGTCCGGTCTCAACTTAAAAAGGCAAAAAAAAGGGGGTGTTAACCTAACCGTTTTTTGTCAGATTTTCTTCCCGTAAATGAGTCCCGATTTTTAGGCACACCCAAGAGGCATAACTGAGGCAGGACAAACTTTACTCCATGATCCCGATCAGCGTGTAGACGAAGCCAGCACTCGATTTGTACGTACTCGTTTGCAGCGTTGATAATGCTGAACAGGATGGCATTATAGATATAAGCCATTAAGAAGACAAGAAGAATTATGATGTAGCAGAACAAGGGCAGTCTATCGTATTATGAAATTAGAGAGGGGCCATTACTACGAAACTGCGGAGGGCCACCTGAGAAATCGTGATAACAATGTTTCATGGGGAAATCCAAGATGGCCGCCTGGTGCCCATATTGGATCTTTGATTCAGAGCAGAAAAGGTATCTTGCACAACTAGACCCCAAGGGGAACCTGTGTACCACATTTGAGAAAGATCCATGCAGTAGTTCCTGAGAAATCGCAATAACAATGTTTCATGGGGAAATCCAAGATGGTCGCCTGGTGGCCATATTGGATTTTTGAATCAGACCACAAAAGGTATCTTGCACAACTAGACCCCAAGGGGAACCTGTGTACCAAATTTGAGAAAGATCTATGCAGTAGTTCCTGAGAAATCGCAATAACAATGTTTCATCGGGAAATTCAAGATGGCTGCCTGGTGGCCATATTGGATTTTTGAATCGGACCACAAAAGGTATCTTGCACAACCAGACCCCAAGGGGAACCTGTGTACCAAGTTTGAAAAAGATCCCTGCAGTAGTTCCTGAGAAATTGCGATAACAAAGTTTGATGGGGAAATCCAAGATGGCCGCCTGGTGGCCATATTGGATATTCAAATTGGACTAAAGTACACATGTTGTACAACTAGACCCAAAGGGGAAGCGGTGTACCAAATTTGAGAAAGATCCATGAAGTAGTTACCGAAAAATAATGATGACAAGATTTCACTGGCAAATTCAAGATGGTCACCATGGCAGCCATATTTAAAATCATATCGACACGGCATGAACAGATTCTGGTGTACTCATTGGGGGGAACATGCATGCCAAGTTTCAGCTTAATCGGCCAAGCGGTTTCAGAGAAGAAGATGTTTACGCACGACGGACGATGGACAATCAGGCCATGACATAAGCCCATCGGGCCTTCGGCCCAGATGAGCTAAAAAGTATCCCACCTGGAATATAAACTGTCACTGATATATTTTTACAGGTATTCAGTATTTGCAAGTAAATTCCAACGAGTTGCAGAGAAACGTCCTGAAGCGCTACAGTCTACACATAAACAGTTCATGCAGCAGCTAGAAGTTTCTATCAAGGTAAGGAGTTTGAGATGAACAACATGTCACTGATGTGGCAGACCGTCTTTTCTTGGTTTCATGGGCAGAGTGGGGAGGACGTTATTCTGGGCAGGGTGGGGAAGGGGTTAACCTGCAAAAAATGGTTTAGTTTGGCAGACAAACTGCCTAGCTCACAGATTCATGTATTGTGCAATTATGTTAATTTATTTATCTTTTTAATTTTTTTTTTTTTTGCGTCTGTATTATTCTGTCTTTCATATGGACCCTGAGTCTGAAATAAAGTCATTATTATTATATTATTATTATTATTGCAATGATTTTTGTGGTTTCCATGGCAACTTCACACAAAATATCCATTTGACGATGTGAATGCAATAATACCGGTATCCAAACCATTACAGCTAGACTTCAAATTTGGTAAACAGAATTGTTGGGTACTCGACCACAAGCCTATTGAATTTGGGTATAGTGTGATGATTTTTGTGGTTTCCATGGCAACGTCAAGCAAAGTGTGCGTTTGATGATATGAACATAAAAGAAGCCAACTGTTCCAGCTAAAGACTTTCAATGTAGTCAAATTATGTATGTAGTCCAATGCATCCAACATAATTCAATCTATTACAAGCCACTACTAAAGCATCTTCTGCATTCAACCAAATCATCCAGGCTTTTACATATGCATTTTCCATTCATTGTGTACCAATATATACAGTAACTGAAACTGTCTGGCTTGAGGGGTTGTTGCACCTTTTAGGTGCTTCCTTGTGTTTAGCCTGTTAAGAGATCCTGAAACCTGAGGGTTTTTTTCATGAAAATGTACAAATAACTCTAAAGACAATTTGTTTTTACATTTTGTTCATTTTACATTTTACAATCAGAGATTTGCTGGAAATGCCAGATGATTAAACATTTGATAGTTTTTCGCTATTGTAAAATGTCTATTTTGGCAAAGATAACTCGTATAAAAGATTAAATTTTCAAATCTGAAAATGAATTTGTCTTTACCGTTACAAATGTAAATGAAGTTTAAAAGTTAATAATTTTTAAACAACACAGTATTTAATAAAAAGAATCTTTCTGTTGTAAAACATATGAGAATATAAAGTCCTGTTCATTTCACATATCTTAATATCTGTAAAACATTACAAAAAGATTGGATTTATTCAACTGTCTTTGCCGTTACCAGGAAAGTTTTTTTGAGAAATTTAGTACAAGAAATGTCATATAGAGGGCACCACTGTCATTGTTAAATGTAATGTTCAGGGTGTGGGCAGCCATTTTCCGTCCAGCCTCTTGGCAAGAGAGCACATGTTTTCTACAAATTTGAAAAAATATGTGTGTGTCGCACTTATTGTCTGTCTTTACCGTTACTGAGTTATATCACTTAAGTTATTTATGATTGTTACCAAACAAAGCACAAGAAATCTGAAAGTGTATAAGAAAAATTCACCATGAAAGACACACTAACCCAGCACTAACCCAGTTCAGCCGGCCTCATGCTGACATAATCTGTCTTTTCCGTTACTCAAACTTGTCTTTACCGTTATAAATGCCATAACAGTAAAGACAGGAATATAACGGTAAAGACAAAAAAAATTCTTGGCCAACTAACACAGTTATTAAGAAAATTGTAGTGACATTCTGATTATAAATTTTCTTGGAACTTGAAAAACAGCAAAAGAATGATTAGAAAAAGGCAGCTTGACTTTCATTAAGAAACCAAAACTATACTGGTTAGTTAAAAAAAAATGATCTTGAATTCAATGTCTTTACCGTTACAAATTTGTCTTTACCATTACCACCCGAAAATAACATGTGCTAGAATGGGAAAAACTTTTCTAGCCATTTTCGGGGGTTAAGTACAGTGACTCCAGCTTGGCTGATAGGAAAACAGTCTTGGTGGCCTACAAGGTCTTGAATAATTCCATTTGGTAGCCAAACTCCACAAATTGAATTTTAGATTGGTCTTTACTGTTACTTGTACATTTTCATGAAAATGGCAAATTCTTTTCACAGGAGGAAATTTCCACATTGTTTGAAGAGGAAAATGTGGCGAGTCTGATGAATGCACTCGATGACCTCATTCAACAATCTGATCCCGAACAGCTAGCATGGTGAGGCAATGTAGATTTCACTTCTTGAACTTGGGGTATTGCATTAGGTAGATCCTGAAGCAGGCATCTCACATCATCAAGATCTGACTCCATCCCAACTCGATGATAGACCGTTTGCTTCAACTGATCCCACAGATGTTCGATGGGGTTGAGATCCAATGAACTGGCGGGCCACTGCATCCGCTCAATGCCTTTAATTTGGAAGAAGTCGTTTACATCCCTTTCCCGATGTGGATGGGCATTGTCATTCATGAAGACAAATCCATCACCGATGATGTCTGCGTAGGGCAAGACCTGTGAACGGAGAACTTCGGCAACCTAGCGATTGGCGTTCAAGTTTCCCTCAATAGGGCAGGCACCAAATCGGTTTTGTCTTCATGGACGTCGAGTTTGGGTGGAGTCAGATCTTGATGATGTGAGACACCTGCTTCAGGAGGAGTGGTTAGCCATCCTACAAAATCGGATCACATGCCTCATCAACACGATGCGAGCTTGTTGTCGGAATGTGATACAGTGTCGTGTTGGTTACACATGATTTTAACGATTACTGGCCGTTGAGACACCCAGTGAACATGTTGAATGTGTGATGAAATGAACATTTGCCATTGAAAAATCTGGTTGAATCTGTTTGTGTAATTTTCAAAATCCGGCCGAGTTCCAGTTGGCTCATGCTCATTAGAGTACAACTGCACCTACAGGATAATCCTTGATACACCGTATCGGCTTGATTACTGTGATAGAGTGTGCAAAATTTCATCGTGATCGGGCAAATATCTTGGGACATATCAAACAACGCTTTGGGGGGAACTTACTTTTGTTGCACTGTTTAGATGTGAGAAACATAACCCTTTGTTATAGGGTTATGTTTCTGTTATGTTATGATATAGGGTTATGTTCATCTACATAACCCTATGTTGTGAAACATAACCCTATGTTATACCATGTTATAAGTATCGGGTTGTTTGGGTCTGTGATCAGTGCGATCCTATTATTGAGCTTTACTTGGCTGGAGTTATCGGTTTCTTCCTTCGCAAAATCAAAACTCATATAATGGTGTTCTGATCATGGGGCTTCCCCTTGACGATAACCTGGATGGCAGGAAGCTATACATGAAGGGAGATAACTCTGAAGGGTGCATAAAAGCCATGTTGGCCTCGATCTCTGACTTTGAAGGGTGAGGGATGGTTTTAGCAAATGTAGATGTGTGAGGTATCCTATTGAAGCTCACATACTACCAAACGATAGGGGTGACGTGGTGCGCAGACCCTAGTATCACATGGACCAGTAACTGTGACTGGATTTGGTGTATGTGTGGGTTGTGACCTCGGCCCTTAAGTTGTGGGTTATGTGATAGACTCTCAATGTGTCCAGTGTCCCGATCGTTACAGGTTCATTGATACATGCATGTGCACTGGAGGAGTAGTAGAGAAAGGGCATTTTTTGGATGCACATGGTGTTTTTTGGGAGGAATGGGACATAGTTGATGTGTCCTTTTGAAGTTCTCATTGTGTAAAATAATACTGGTGATATGCGCATGTGGACTCTGGATGTAGTAGAGTTAGGGCATTTTTGGAGGCATGCATGTGAATGGTATGGGTTGTTTTATCTTGGGTGCAAACATTAAGTGTGTATAGTCAATCTACATCTAGCAGCCCCAATGGACGCATCAGTGTGACATTACAGGCAATGTGAATTTGACTTCATCAAAGAGAAAGCACACATTGTAACAAAAATATACAAGAAAGAGGGTGGAGCAATCAAGATCAAGAGGACCATTGTGCATGATTGATAAGTGGCACAGAGGCCTCAAGGGGAATTGGCAAGATGGCTTACTAAGCACATTCTATGATAGGTGGATCCATCCACCTCATTAGCTGTCTTTCTTATTCCTCTTGACACCCCAATACCTGTCAAGATGGCCTGGGTCATTGAAGGATTATATACACTATCAAGATCAAGAACATGCTCCGCACTCTATTCTTTGCTCAAACAGCCACGGTCTGAGCCTTCTCTGAAGGGTAGTCTGGCAGTTTGTAATAGCTTTGTGACAAAACAAAGACAAACAATGTGGGTTTTTTTAGCAAAGCAAACCTCCTATTACAAAGAATGAACCCAACCTCCCCACATGTACGTCCATTTACACATCTATGACTGTGGCAATTAAAGTGGGATGTCTCAGTTAAACCGGAGATGCACATCCGAAAAATGCCCTTTCTCTACAGTACTACTCCCCTAGTGCACATACCACTGAACCTACGCTCAGCACACTGCACACAACTTGAACCTATTCACCTGTGATGTCGTTAATACTAATGACGTCACTGGTCCACATGGTACTAGGTTCTTGGCACCACCTGTCTTTTAGTATTGTGCGAGCTTCAATAGGATACCTCACGTCTACATTAGCTCAAACCGTGTCACCCTGTGCAAACAAACAGCCTTCTCTAGCTCACCTCTGCATTAGATCAAACCTTCTCTCCCTATGCAAACGAACAGCCTCCTCTAGCCCACCTCTACATTAGCTCAAACCTTCTCTCCCTATGAAAACAAGCAGCCTTCTGTAGCTCATCTCTACATTAGCTCAAACCTTCTCTCCCTGTGCAAACAAACAGCCTTCTCAAGATCAGCTCTACATTAGCGCAAACCTTCTCTCTCCCTGTGCAAACAAACAGCCTTCTCAAGCTCACCTCCACATTAGCTCAAACCCTTTCTTCCTATGCAAACAAACAGCCTTCTTTAGCTCACCTCTACATGAGCTCAAACCCTCTCCAGGGCTCCCACTGGCCCTATTTTTCCCTATATTTTCTCCTCTCTCCTATTTTCCCCTATATTTTCTCAAATTTGACCAATTTTGCCCTATTATTCCTATATTTTCAGGATTATTTGTACTTTTTCGCGCAGCTCTGACCTTGTATTTATTGTGATACATATACATGAATAGTTGGCTTATTTAAATCCTCCAAAATAACAACGCGACCGAGTCAGAAGTGTCCAACTAAATTGTACTGTCTTTCTTCTTTACTACCTTGTCCCCGTTTCAGGTACAGGCCCACATACAAAGGACATATGGCAACAATCTTAGGGACTATGAGATTGTAAATTAACAAGTAATTATCCCTGTATATTTTGTCATTATATCCTTATATTTGCCCTATATTTTGGTCATTATGTCCGTATATTTTGCCCTATATTTTGGCTGTGGATCAGTGGGAGCCCTGCTTCTCTCTCTATGCAAACAAACAGCCTTCTCCAGCTCACCTCTACATTAGCTCAAACCTTCTCTCTCTGTGCAAACTAACAGCCTTTTCTAGCTAGCACAAACCTTCTCTCTCTATGCAAACAGCCTTCTCTAGCTCACCTCTACATTAGCACAAACCTTCTCTCTCTATGCAAACAGCCTTCTCTAGCTCACCTCTACATTAGCACAAACCTTCTCTCTCTATGCAAACAGCCTTCTCTAGCTCACCTCTACATTAGCACAAACCTTCTCTCTCTATGCAAACAGCCTTCTCTAGCTCACCTCTACATTAGCTCAAACCTTCTCTCTCTGGCAAACAGCCTTCTCTAGCTCACCTCTACATTAGCTCAAACCTTCTCTCTCTGGCAAACAGCCTTCTCTAGCTCACCTCTACATTAGCACAAACCTTCTCTCTCTATGCAAACAAACAGCCTTCTCTTTCTCACCTCTACATTAGCTCAAACCTTCTCTCTCTATGCAAACAGCCTTCTCTAGCTCACCTCTACATTAGCTCAAACCTTCTCTCTCTATGCAAACTAACAGCCTTTTCTATCTCACCTCTACATTAGCTCAAACCTTCTCTCTCTGGCAAACAGCCTTCTCTAGCTCACCTCTACATTAGCTCAAACCTTCTCTCTCTATGCAAACTAACAGCCTTTTCTATCTCACCTCTACATTAGCTCAAACCTTCTCTCTCTATGCAAACAGCCTTCTCTAGCTCACCTCTACATTAGCACAAACCTTCTCTCTCTGGCAAACAGCCTTCTCTATCTCACCTCTACATTAGCTCAAACCTTCTCTCTCTATGCAAACTAACAGCCTTTTCTATCTCACGTCTACATTAGCTCAAACCTCCTCTCTCTGGCAAACAGCCTTCTCTAGGTCACCTCTACATTAGCACAAACCTTCTCTCTCTGGCAAACAGCCTTCTCTAGCTCACCTCTACATTAGCTCAAACCTTCTCTCTCTGGCAAACAGCCTTGCTCACCTCTATATTAGCACAAACCTTCTCTCTATGGCAAACAGCCTTCTCTAGCTCACCTCTACATTAGCTCAAACCTTCTCTCTCTGGCAAACAGCCTTCTCTAGCTCACCTCTACATTAGCACAAACCTTCTCTCTCTGGCAAACAGCCTTCTTTAGCTCACCTCTACATTAGCTCAAACCTTCTCTCTCTGGCAAACAGCCTTCTCTAGCTCACCTCTACATTAGCACAAACCTTCTCTCTCTATGCAAACAAACAGCCTTCTCTATCTCACCTCTACATTAGCTCAAACCTTCTCTCTCTATGCAAACAGCCTTCTCTATCTCACCTCTACATTAGCTCAAACCTTCTCTCTCTATGCAAACAAACAGCCTTCTCTATCTCACCTCAACATTAGCACAAACCGTCTCTCTCTATGCAAACAAACAGCCTTCTCTAGCGCATGTGTATGAACATGATGATGTAATGGGGAAATCATAAGAACAGGACCCGAATTGCCCAAACAAGTCTACTGGAAAACTTGCCTATTGGAAGTCACTTGTTAATGTTGTATTAGAATATAATATTAAACTAGGCCAAGGTTCACCAAGTTTATACCATAGTGACCTGTCCTTTTGACCATCAGTGACCGATCACAATAGATAATCTAGTACATCTCATCCGTTTGAATCAATTTGATCTTAATTCCATGATCTTAATTACCACAGGCGGCCATCCGGTGATGTTTCAGATGATCTCAGAGCTCACATTCAACCAGAGAAAATCAAACGAAGACAAAGGCTAGAAAAACTAGCAGACCAATTGGAGAACGAGAATTCTCAGCTGAGAGAGGCGGCAGATGCGATGAGAAAACGATTCATAGACGCACAGAAAGTTATCCAGGGGCACGTAACAAGAATCGAAGGGGCAAGTTTTATTCCCAAGAATGGATATAGTTCAAACATGCTAAGGGACCGTATCCGTCCAACGTTCGTTTGCTAGACGTTTTAAATGATGAAAAAAAACGTCGATGCAAACGATGGGTGTATGAGTTGATCGTTTTTTAAAAAACGCCGGTCAGATAAAGACGATCGCCGGAAATCTCCGGCAACCTACGGTAAGGGTGCCGGTCGTCTTTTCACACCTCGAACAAAGGTGCAGACGTTTTCTAGCAAACGATTGAAAGTCTCCTGGCAAACGATCAGCTCGAAAGTAGTCCCGCTTTACAGACGCAAAAACAACAACAACGGCTGTGTCGCTTGAGGCCGTGAAAAACGGATTATGAGAACGGAACACAAATTAATGTTTTTTTTCTCCAGATTTTTGCTATACGTGTGCTGCTTGACTATATCTTAGAATCGGTTACGGTGTAATTCGTTAATAAACAAAGTATTATGGAACCATGATATCGTTTTATGAACGTGCGATTCGAATCTTATGTATTTTGCAGAATACGGGCTTTGCGCATTTTGGAAGGCGGCTTCAAAAAAGTCAGTTCTAGATTACCATTTGATTTGATTTGATTTTTATTTCACCATGCATAACAATAATGTTTAGTAAACAAAATATAATGGTGGCGGGATGAAAACCCTGAGGGGTTTGTTTTATCCCAAAATAATTATTATATTTACAAAGATGATAATATGCGGTAAACTCTATCATAGTGAGACAAAAACACAAATTTAATTTCCAACTTCCACAGACGGCAAACAGAATAGATGCCTAATTATGTTCCAGGAATAAATACGATTATATCCTCGATTTGAATAATGAGAGCGAAACGTGAGATTTTAACTGAGAGGGTAAATTGTTCCATATTTTGGGACCCTTTATTTTAGTACTATAAGTCAGAGTAGTAAAAATCGCGATATAAATTTAATTTAGCCTGTCTAGTTGGGTACCTGTGGACAACAGATAATTTTGAAAAATATGATCTGAAAGTGTTTGGAATTAGGTCTGTATGATTGAAAAATTTGTCAACAAAAATTAACACCTGGTAGTCGTGTATTTGTTTTATGGACAATATTTGTAATTTTTGGAATGAGATGATCATAGTTTTACTTTAACAATTATTATTACGTTTGATTACAGATAAATGTCGAGTGAAACATTAGAATCTAATGCGTATATTTTTTCTCTTTCAGGACGATGCGTAAACGCAGAAATTTACAAGACATTCACCATAGATAACGGTTTTCTAATGGTGTAACTCATAATTTTGTTTTTGTTCAATTTGCGCTTTTGAAGCGCGCCTTGTTTGGTAAGCTTTTAAAGTTACATCTGCAAATATCTATACGTGATGAGTACTCTATTCATCTGAAGTTTGTAATTTGGATAGAAGTCGGATACCCGTGGTTGTACATTTACAACTTTTAGAGCAACGCCGCATGACATTTTCATACAGAGAGATTATTTTGTCACTTGGTATCGTCGATCCAGTTATGAGAGATCGTGTATGTAATTAACAAGAATTAACTAGTCTTGTTTCGCCGTTGGGATTCGAATGGGTAATCAAAATAACCATTGTTTATTACTTCTTAATTTGCAATGGGCTGTATCCCACCGTGTTAATTCCTCAATTTCTCACATGTCATTTATTACTCTTCATAGCGCATATTTGTTGATCTCTCTTTGTTATTGGTTTAAACAATATTTTATTCCAACAATGCAATGCATACGATCAGTAATAAAATTTATGTGAACTTACCTTGATTTCCTGTATGTTGTTCCATAGTGAATGAAGTATCGGTTGTGGTGAGAAACAAATAAGCTGGATGTGAAAGACGATGTGTATAGTACTAAAGATGAGATCATATATGTCCAACCTTCCAGAAATGCACTTAAATATATTTTTCATGGAACAAAACTGCATGGCTTATTTAGAGCCCGAAGTGATCAATTAAAACTGTCCCGGAAATGTGCAACTGTGAATAAACAAAAAGTATAAAATCAAAGACACTTGTTGCCTTTTATTTAATAATGTCTTTGAAATGAACAATCCCTTCAGCGATACTTCCCGTGAACGTCCATTTATTTGAATTATGGTAGTAATAAAGCAAATGCCCGTGGATGCCGCCTCCGGAAGTAACTCTTGCGTCCTTCGTGGCTCGAAAGTCAAGCTGTGTGTAGACCAATAGAACAGACAAAAAAGCTGATCACTTTACTATTATTATGGCTAGACAATAAATTGACAGCTTGGCAATATTGTTTACTAATCAAGCAGGATTCTTACCTATATGCTCACCGGAAATTAGTTTCTTCCACGTATAGTCCTGCTGGATAGGTATATGGGACTTTCTTGCACAATCATATGTTTATTGGTTAGAATCTTACAACAAAACATAAACATAACGAAGAAATATGTGGATATGCGAATAATATTATCCGGAGAAAAGGCGGTCATTCCTCTAGTTTCAATATGTCCATGGAGCAAACAAACCTGCAATGTAGAATAAAAGTGCGTTAAGTTGACCATAATAAATAAAACACCGATAATCAAATATTTGGATCTGTTTCGATAAAGTCTCAAATAAAACATTGGTTGTCAAAAAATACATCTGTCTCAGCGCATTGCCGAGAAATTCCCTTCAATCTAAAACATTAAAAATGCTTGAATGAAGACTCAATGGAAATTCACGCCTCCACTTTCTCTCAAGTAGCGATGTTCAAATATCAGGGTCACCAAATATTCTCCCGTGACAATTCTTTTTCATGGCACCCATCAAAGTATAGCTCTAGAAACTTTCTGGATAAGTTTAATGTATTCGACTTGTGAATTGAAGGATCGTGAATATAGCGTTTTCCTCTCTGATCTGGTATATCGCCATGAACGGGAGCAGTCCTGTGTCGACTTTTCTATGCTGGGGATAAACCGCAGTCGAAATGGAAGGCCACGTGCGTGTACGCGTGTGCTCCTTGACCGTACACAAGCTGGGTTTTTTTTCAGACAGACCCGTAGAATAAATTGCGATATTTCTAAAATATTAAAGCTAAACGCGCGTGTTGATTTTCCCTATGGACTGCAATACAGTACACAGGCCAAATAACATATTAGAAACCTTTCCATTTTTTGGTTTATTTAACGTGAAACAGGGTCGATTTGCCGAGAATTTTCGGCGATATACCCACATTAGTTTTTTTTTTATCAATTTCCTTGAAAACGCATTCATAAAATAAAATATTTAAATACATTTTTTATCTCGAGTATTATAGGATCATGAAAATATAAATATCATTTCTGTCTCTTCAGCTCTTTTCATGTTATATTTATTGGGAAAAGTGTAACACGATTTGCCCGTGAGGTATTAAAACGTGCTCTGAAGTGGGCGAATTTCAGTGGAATTTCCCGCAAATCGTGTTACACGTTTTCCGGTAAACATTACAAGAAAACCGCTGAAGATACAAAAATCATATAATAGTTTCATGGTCCCATAATACTCGCGATGAAAAATATGTATTCAGATTTCTATTGCATCCATGCGTTTTCAAGGAAAGGGATCAAAACCTAGTGTCGGCATTATCGCGAAAATTTCCAGGCGAATCAACACCATTTTTCCACGGTAGACTTCCGTATCGCCCTGAATAACAAGGAAATATTTATCAACCTAAATATTTTTGAAACGGGTATTTCTTTAAGTTAAATAATAACTGAACATAATTCAGATCAGTAAGATATCGGCAGAGTTATCTGTTGATTACCTTTTCCGGCCTATTCAAAGAAATTTTTTACATTGTGCATACATGGGGAGGGTGTTATTAAACCATTCAGTTTTATTTGCGTACGTGACACTTCCATTATCACAGCTAGATGGTTGTCATTTTCATAGAAAATTTTTGCACACAAACAGCAACTTCTCGTAATCAAACCTTTAAAACAAACGCGGAAGGCGATTAAAGTGTAATTTATTTCCCCTGTGTTAAACCCGTTTTCACATTCGCTGATAGCGCTATATTTTGTTACACATGTGCGCAGTTGAGAGCTAAGGCACGGCCTGTTCACCCAGTGTGTATTTATGTGCAGCTTAACACGTGCGATCGTCTTTTGTCAGCCGACAATCGTTTTCTTCCAAACGACGACGTTTTCTTCCGAACGACAGCGGCACCTTCAGCAGTCTCCGGTGATGGTTTTTTTGATCGTTTGCTACACAAAAAAACGATGGTGCAAACGATGGGTGTAGTAGCTGAGCGTTTTTTTCCATCGTTTAAAACGTCTCAACAGCAAACGCTGGTTGGATACCGTCCCTAAATGGTCATGTATTTTCACACTGATGTCCCAGACCCTGTTGATTCAAATCGGCATATTTGTTCATGTTCTGCAAAGTGATTTTCTTGTGATACTGAAATCATTGTTAACTATTAAAACTATTTTGCCCAATCAATTGACCCAAACCAATGAGCCGTTTGCAAACAAATCTTCAAGTTGTTATTACAACATAATGTTCTGTTTACTTTCAGGCCCATGCGGTTTGTCAAGAGCTGCCAATGTCAAAGTTTCAAGATTTTGTGAAGGAATAAACTGTTCCTTGGAGCTGTTCACACTGTAACAGGCCAAGTTGTTCAATCTTCTGAAGATCCTCCTTCAAGATTTAATTGAGACAATGAGAGATTTGCACAATACGAACCATCCAATCAGATTCTGTGATTGCCACTTCCTGTTTGTTGATTTTTGACCCAGTTAACCAATCAACTGACAGAACTAGTACTTCTGGTCCTATTGTGCAAGTTTCCCATATAGGGAAGGCTGATCTTTTATTTATACTGTGAATTCACTTGGGTATGTGGTGTAAACATTAAGTTTACTATCAAAGGAATGGATTGGAAAGAGTGAACACTATTATCCAGAAGATTTGCAGCTAGACATATCATGGAACTTAAGTTTTAAAGCTCAGTTTCCCATCTTGATACACAAGCCGACTTGATATATCAGCCCAACTATTCAGAAGATTTATAAAAGGCCTGAAACGTCATTGACCTCAAATCCATTTCAATTTTGAAATGTGTCATGTATGTGGGTTATTGATTGGATGTCCCATCACCTTACACACAGTCGTTGGGAATGCTCTGATTGGCTCGTCTTTGGTTTGTAGACGGTATTCACACCTCCGGTTTTAAATGCTTTAGGTTTTCCGATCTATCGAGCTACTTCAAAGTGCTTGTTCAAGAAGATCCATTTTCATGCTTTTCTTGCATTCAAATTTCTCAAACTTTGAACAGAAATGACCAATACAACCACATTGATGCTGTTGTTGAAACTACTAGTGCTGCGGATAAACAGGAAATAGAATGTCTGACAAAACATGATAACATTTTTACATACACAAGTTTATTTTACTGATGCAGACAGATGTAACAACCTTTGGTTTCAAACCAGTTGATATGATAAACTGGTACAGGAACAAAGGGGAAAAGTAATGTTGATTTCTCAGAACTAAAGACCGAATCCGCAATCCCCAGTACTGGGCTCTTGTCTACATAATGTAGTCCACTGTACTATAACATGTATATCTACTCTCTGCACTTTGAACCGGCCAGTCTCTTTGATGCAGCATTCTAGTTCTGTCAAGATTATCTGGTGAAAAGGCCAGGTTGATGGCATATATTCGGGCTTTAACACAGAGGGCTCGTCGGAACCTCTCCCTCTGATCTTCATATTCCAGACACTCGACAAGAAAATGTCTTAGGGGGCATTCAAGTATTACGTACTCGGCGAGGGGGGTCAAAAATTTGGATTTTTTCCTACGTATGCTGGGTTAAATTTTGCGTATGGTAGGGGAGGGGAGTCAAAAATTCAATTTTTTGCATACGTAATACTTGAATAATCCCTTACAGTTTCTCTCCACAAGAACGACGGGTCTGTGTTGGTTGAGGATGATGGTATTCCTTAATCAAGCAATATCTAGTCCTAAATAATATTGATAATATTGACGGATGTCAATTGTGGCTTGTATTCAAAGTTAGTACATGAATAGTTTTATCAGTCCATACTACAAATTTGATATAAGGTTGGAAATAACTCATTAGCAGTATGTTACATTATCCAAATGAAAACTTGGGAAAGATTTCGTTAAAATATAACTGACAATAAATTACTACTATTAAATATCATGTCTATTCTTGCACCAAATTCCACTGACAATATTAATGAACAACACTACTTTGCAATTATTGGGTTTTGTACCCTTGGGATCTTCAAGGTTGAACTGTCGGTCAAAAGTATTTTTTGTTTCCATATATATATATACTGTACAATAGCTCTCTCCTTTGATAAAAATGTATTTGATCTCCAGGATTCGGTATATGTAACATGAATTGCAGGCAAGCACCTAAAAGGTGCATGGACCCCTCAGCCTGTTTTTTTTTAGTCGAGTAGGATCAGGGCTGCATCTAGAGCCAATTTAGTTTCGGAAAACATATGGGCACCCAAAACTCAAATGAAACAAAAAACGAAAATGTTGTTGTTGTTCAATTTGAAAGGATTTCTGAAGGAAATACTCCTAGAAATGCTCCTGGGAGCCTCAATATCGATCTGATTGCATAGCTGTGTATTGAATTTCATGTTAATAAACCTCTGTTTTGTGATTGATCACAGGCTCTTTGCGCCGAAATTCACTTAAAAAAAACTGGACCCTCAATAATGAATTAAGAAAAGGAACTGGGAGTTTGGGATCGGAACCTGCAAAAAAAACCTTGGATACCGTATATAACAGACTTCGGTTTCACGTGAGTGGTGTGCTGGGATTACAGCATGCAAGAAAGTGTAGCTCTATCAGTGGCAATTTATGCATTGCACAAGTGTGATAACAAGTAAACACACTGATTGACACAGGCCCACCCTTATCATTATTTGGGGGGGGGGGGGGATAAGCTCCAAGTATGCAAACTGGTTCAAAATTGCACACAGTCAGGCTAAAAATGGGTTCTCCTAATCACTCGTTTTAAATAATTTCCAAGGTACAGTAACATGTTTGGTGACAAAAATTGAAGCATTATGTTGTACCAGTTGAATGTGTGGACACAAATATGGTTCATGCAAAAGTTTTAGGATAAATCATATGATGTAGAATAGAATGATTTAATAGCAAAATTAAAGAAAAATGTTGTCCATCATTGAATGAGAATCTTGAATGGACCAGGCTTTCTTGTATCAGGGAACCTTTAAAATTCACACTGAAACATGCAACCAAGGGTTCCCGATGGGCATAGATAACAGTGCAAAAGCTAAGCCATCAATAAATAACAATAAAAAAATAAATTAAAAATTATGAAATCATCACAGCCATCTGAAAATCTAATCATTTCATCAGTCAACATTCAGGAAGCGCTCACCAAAGTTTTGTCAGCCCCGACTTGATAGATCTGCAGATATTCAGCGGACAAGAGCATGTTGATGGGCATAGATAACAGTGCAAAAGCTGAGCCATCAATAAATAATAAAAAAAAATTAAAAATCATGAAATCATCATAGCCATCTGTAAATCTAATCATTTCATCAGTCAACAGTCAGGAAGCTCTCACCAAAGTTTGGTCAGGCCCGACTTCATAGATCTGCAGATATTCAGCGGACAAGAACATGTTGACGGACGGACGTACGTACATGGCAACGACAAGACCCCACAGCCCTATGGGCTGAGGGGTAACAATCTACATATTGCATTTATAGTGAATTCTTTTAATAATAGTAGGAAGTACATCATCAAAATGCATGATTCGAACAGTATACGCTCGCACATTTGACCAGATATACATGTACTATTTCCCACATGCATGACTTGCAGACCTGAATTTTGTTAGTTGCAGATCTATGCATAATCCTGGTACAACAATAATAGCATCCTTTAATACAGCACTGCATTGTTTGGAACTTTGGCATTCTGCAGCCCTGGACTGGACTTTTTGTCAGTATAAAGCAGGGAATGGCCTTCAATGGTTTACAATGATAATATTGTAATCAAATGATGAAAATCTTGCCGTTCCAGAACTGAAATGGCCCTTGCAAAAAATTGACATTGTTCAGAAATGTGTATGAATTGATGTGAACAAATTTCTTTCCTCAGCACAACACCACATGTTCAGTGATGTCAACAATAGTTGAAAAGTCTGATTTGGAGATAAACCCTATTGATAATATTTAGAATAGAAAGACTGATCAGTCAAACAATGGTGAAAGCACCTCAAGACTCAGATGCAATCCTTCATAAAGTGAGCACAGCACAATTTCAGTAAGGCTTTGCCACACAATGCTGTACACCAAATTTTAAGTCTCTAGCTGCAACAATGCAGCTTCTGGAGCATTCAAGATGTCAGCCAGCAGCCCAGCCAGCTGACTGGAGGGACATCACGACGACATGATCTCAACCTGCATATATGCCGATTGGTAACCTGTAACCGGTGCTTTAGGGTTAAATACATGGTAACACTTGCGTAACCCATAAAGGGTCTTCTAAAGCTGAAATTGGGAAACCTCCAGGATAACGGGGTTTACCATTCATCATAAAAGCACAGGCTTGATTTCCCAGACAGTCTGGCCATACCATGCATCATATGAGACAGATATTGTCACATCACATATGGAGAGTTCCACTGTTTGCACCATCTCAATACTTCAGTATTGTTTATGGGACTGGCTTTCTGCTTCAACATGTGGTGTCCTTTGGTAATCAGCTTCATCAACAGTCATTTCCTTGTTCAAGACGCTGGTTATGTGCTAAAGTCAGTCATCTTCCTTGTTCAAGACGCTGGTTATGTGCTAAAGTCAGTCATCTTCCTTGTTCAAGACGCTGGTTATGTGCTAAAGTCAGTCATCTTCCTTGTTCATGACATTAGTTACCTGCTACAACCAGTCATCTTCCTTGTTCATGAAGTTATCTGCTACAACCAGTCATCTTCCTTTATACTCATGAAGCTGGTTATCTGCTTCACCCAGTCATCTTCCTTGTTCATGAAGTTGTTGTTTACAACCAGCAATATTTCTTGTTCATGAAGTCAACTGTTTGTTATACCATCAAGGACCAGTCCTTTGTTCATGGAGTACACCGTGAACAATGAAAGTGTCCCTTGTTTATTGAAGCTAGTTGTTTACAACAGTAGTGTTCAAGTCAGTTGTCTGCTACAACCAGTCATCCTTGGTAAATGAAATTGTATCTGCTCAAATCAGTTGTATTCCTTGTTCATGAAACTGGCGGTCTACTTCAATCAGTCATATCCTGTGTTCAAAATGCAGGTGGTCGGCTACAACCAGTCATATTTTCCTGTTCACAAAGCTGGAGGTCGGCTACAACCAGTCATATTCCTTGTTCACCAACCTGTTGGTCGGCCACAATCAGTCATATTCCTGTTCACAAAGCTGGAGGTCAGCTACAATCAGTCATATTCCTTGTTCACAAAGCCGGAGGTCAGCTACAACCAGTCATATTCCTTGTTTACCAACCTGTTGGTCACAATCAGTCATATTCCTTGTTCACAAAGCTGGAGGTCGGCTACAACCAGTCATATTCCTTGTTCACCAACCTGTTGGTCGGTCACAACACAGGAAGGAAGCAATCAGAGATTGCTCAATTGTATGCCCCCCCTTCCACTTTAATCCGACACTGCCCCGCCATTGTTCTGTTCTTTATTGGTTGGTGGAGGCCTAATTTGGATAATTATAAATCTGTTTCAGTCACTTTTTTGCCATGCCTCAATACATATTCCAAGTATCAAGCAACAAGTGATAATACGATGCTTCGATGCAAGCTGGTGACAGGTCGCCAGGGCTTTCGCCAAATCCGAAAATGTGACCTGGTCATGAGACCTACATTCCTTGGGAGTATATTGTGGTGAAATTATGAAGCGATCAGTGAACTTTGAATTTTGCACCCAATTCACTGTTTTGGGGGCAATTTCATACTTCAGGACCTATGTTGTTTGCTTTGGAATGTAGAATAACATATAATATAGCCATTTTCCTGGTTCAAATCGGTTATGGACCGAGATCCAGCTTGGTCAAATAAATATATCCCATTCACTTAGGTTTAAACAAAGGGCCATAACTCTTGAAAATATAACTGAAAACAGAGAACTTCACGCTGCACATCTATGGGTCACTGACCACATATCATGCAAATTTCGTACTTGTTCATACAATATTAACCGAGATCGAGCCCTACAAATCCCAATTCACAAAGATTTGAAGAAAAAAGGGCCATAACTCTTGAAAATATAAGCGAAATGTGGAGAAACTTCACGCTGCACAACTACAGGGCACTGACCACATATCCTGCAAATTTCATAATTGTCCATACAATATTAACCGAGATCCGGCCCGGACAAGTTCCAATTCACAAAGATTTGAAGAAAAAAGGGCCATAACTCTTGAAAATATACGCGAAACTCGGAGAAACTTCAGGCTGCACAACTACAGGGCACTGACCACACATCCTGCAAGTTTCATAATTGTCCATACAATATTAACCGAGATCCAGCCCGGACAAGTCCCAATTCACGGAGAAATCAGGAACAAAGGGCCATAACTCTTGAAAATATAAGCGAAACGTGGAGAAACTTTACGCTGCACAACTGTGGGTCAATGACCACATATCATGCAAATTTCATACTTGTCCATACAATATTAACCAAGATCCAGCCCGGACAAGTCCCATTCACAGAGATTTCAGAAAAAGGGCCATAACTCTTGAAAATCATACCGGAACTCGGAAAAAACTCTATGCTGCACAACTATGAGCCACTGGCCACATTCCATGCAAGTTTCAATTCTGTCCATCAAATATTAACCGAGATATTGCCCGGACAAGAAATTCAGACGGACAGACGGACGGACAAAGCGATCGCTATAAGCCCCCCCTCTAGTTAGAGGGGGGGCATAATCAGTCATATTCCTTGTTCACAAAGCTGGAGGTCGGCTACAACCAGTCATATTCCTTGTTCACCAACCTGTTGGTCGGTCACAACCAGTCATATTCCTTGTTCACAAAGCTGGGGGTCGGCTACAACCAGTCATATTCCTTGTTCACAAAGCTGGGGGTTGGCTACAACCAGTCATATGCCTTGTTCACAAAGCTGGGGTTTGGCTACAACCAGTCATATTCCTTGTTCACAAAGCTGGGGGTCGGCTACAACCAGTCATATTCCTTGTTCACAAAGCTGGGGGTTGGCTACAACCAGTCATATGTCTTGTTCACAAAGCTGGGGTTCGGCTACAACCAGTCATATTCCTTGTTCACAAAGCTGGGGGTCGGCTACAACCAGCAGTGTTTCATGTTCATAAAGCTGGTTCTCATATGAAGTCTGTTATCTAACTTCAAACTACATTGTAAGAGCCCATCACCCTACACACAGTCGTTATCAGGGGTTACTCATCAGGAAGTGTCGATCACACTATAGGTGTGTCACGTCTCTACCATGTTCATAAAACCACTTTCACCGAGTTGAAATTTGTTTCGATTACATTCATGAAGTGTACAACCTGCACAAAGTGAATCCTAAATGTACATACAGTTACTCGCACAAAGTAAAAGGTGGTCTGCACCAAATCACAAACAAGGATTCAAGAGAACATCATTCTGGCACCATCATTCACAATGGTTTGCTGACCACGGTCAAGCATATTTATTGACCTGCATCTGAACCAATGAATGCATTTATCGTATGGTCATGTTAGAGGTATAATGTCATTCAGTCAAGTAAGAAAGGCTTGCGGTGTCAGTACTTGACAAAAAAAATAGCTTTATAGTACACTCATTTCAGCATAAATTTGTTTTTTTCCAATTGCTGACAACCCCGCATCCCAATACTGGGTTCTTCTCCCTATGGAGAACTAAAAGGATATGGTGCAGTCTGGCTGAACCACTCTCCCTTGGTGAACACTTCCGCTAAACTAGTCTTCAGCCTAGCAATTCTTCAAAGCTGTAGTACATTGTATACAGAAGACTAGTCAGTTAAAATACTACCACGTCATGCATAAGTGAGACAACTTTAATATGTTCAGGACAATGTCTCCTTCACCTTTCATAACCTTCCTTATGCAGACCACTCATAAAATCACACACCTAGGTTAATGCCACTAAATATACAAAACGCCCCACTGAATTGTCAATTTTCACCCATAGTACATGTAGCTGCCACAGTTGGGAGAAGTGACAACGCTATGTGAGTATTATTGTCTTATCACAGCAGTTAAAGTCTGCATTTGAAGATGCACAAACAAAGTTTTGAAGAACACACTGTAATCCATGAAAACTGGTAATCCCAATGGCCTTCCATAATATCAGCTGACAGTGTTTCCATTATTTCAACTGTACCAGTTCCAAACTCCTCGGGAAACATTCTCATATTGAATTGACAAGGAAATGGACAACTCAAAGCTGTAGTTGCAGGAACATGTCGTCCAAGCTTAGAGAGTCTGTAGGGAGATGACAGAGGAGGCCTTAGATGGTGGCTGACTGTTCAACTTTATGGCATATTCATTTAGCGCCTGAAATAGATAAACAACATCGCAATCAGAGCTGTAGAAAATCATGTAAGCTGTTGAAACATTATTTAGTCATGTTAACATATGCCCCTTCACTGAAGGGCTTTCTTCTGTGAACATGCACATCAGAATTTACAAAAAAAAAATTCTTTCAATTACATCTTTCATCGCATTTGCCACTCTGACATTCCCCGATCAAATAATGAACCACTCATTTCCCAAACCAAGTCTGTGCATGTTCATCTCCATGCACCAGTCGATTAATCCATTCACACTTCCAAGTAGCCTGGATAGTCCGATAGATCTGACCCCCAAAAACATTCTCTCAGTTTAGTTACATCATTCCTCCTAATATGGTGGTAGGTGTGGCCAATAGTACAGCCAATCAATAACACTCATTTGAAATTCAAACAGATTCAAGGTCCATGACATTTCAAGTCTATAAATTCTTTTGAAGAGAACTGGTGGGCTGATATATCCAGACCAATTTGAAGTGTGAACAGAGAAGTCAGCTTGCGTATGAAGATGGTGTATGTTAGGCGAGCACTGTATCTACAAGATGTTAATTAAACTATCAAAGCAGTGCACTGATCAGCTGAGTGACACTGATATTGAGAGAATTTTCAGGACATTTATCAGAAAATCTCTCAATTGTTATTGACAAACAATGGAGAGAACAGTGGCATCTCTCTCACCTTATATATGAGCGCATACTGTTCTCGTGTCTGGACCATACCCGCCCTCTCTAACCTCATCTTACAGACACAATCTAGGACATCCACTGTCTGTGTGTCATCGTACATCCGCATACAGATGTCTGTCGCTATGAGAGATCCCGTCCGACCTGTACCAGGACTGCAAGGGTGAATACGGAAATATGTATGTTTCATTTGTGAGGAAAAGCTACATGTATAAAGTACGATACAATTCAGTCATTCCATTACCATTCTATCAACCTGCCTGATAAATTCGATCACATTTTAAATTTAGGAGAAACTGAAAACAATTTGAAAACTTCCACAACCTGGGGATTGCTGTTCCAATATCAGCCCCATTATTTCCAGGTCTTAAATTACCTTGATTGAATTGTCATTTTCAAGCAGCTCATGGGTCAGTTCACAAAATCTGATTAAAGTCCTGAACAATCTTCTGATAAACACTGGAGCTGTAACTATTTCATTCTTGAGATATTCTGTGCCTTTCCCACACTGGTTTATTAACAGAAACAATAAATAGCAAACAGATAGATTTGGTCGAACCTGCAGTGAACGACAACCGGTGCTGACGAGTCTTCAAAGTGAGGCCGGACTGTCCCGATAAATTTCACGAGTGTAACCGGGTCAGGATTGCTGTGCTGAGGCCAGTTTGTGAACCAGAAATGCTTCACTTCTCTTGTAAGATTTCTCTGAAATTATGATAAGCCAAGGTAAAGAGAAATTGACCACAGAGGACAACATCCCCATAGCAGCAGCACAATTTAGTGTTAGGGTAAACCATTACTGCCAGTGAACGCAGTTTGTGTACATTTTCTGATCCCTACTGTTCATGTTGTGCCTAAATTGATCTGAAGAAAGAACACCGTATGGTAAGACTTTAGCTGTCTACAACGAAACTGTGTTACGGTGTGCTTTATTTTTACTCTGATCATAATGTTTCAATGTACAATTCTGTCAGGAGATTTATAGACCTAACACTATATCATTTCCAGGATCTGACCTAGACTTTTAGTTTGAGCACCCATACAGACGCAGACTGTGGCAACAAAGGCATAGTGTATAATAGGCCATGGTGCGGGACTGTCAAAACCCATGGAAACTCTAGGAGTATTAAATGGTCTAAAATACAGCCGGACAACTTGATATTTTGCAACATCACTTGTGTTACTATAGGTTTCAGCATGTTCAGAAATGAAATTGGCGGCCAAAACTCCTGGTACCCAAATCCACTATAAAACGGGCTCAAAATCGACCTAGATCAGGCTCAGATTGCATTAATAGTGACAATGAAGGGAGATAACTAATACTGTAAATGTGTCACAATCAAGGGGAGATAATGCATATTATATTTCTTCATTTTAGCTTTTGACAGGTGCAACAAAGAATTACATCAAAATAATGATAGCACCATGCCTATTCATTTTGGTCAGAAAAAAGTACTATCCATACCTCCATATATTTAAGAATTAAAGTTGAAACAATATACTCTGGTTTAACATCTTCACTTTTCAGTTCGACTTGGTAATCTCCATACAGTCTCATAGTATCCACACCCTCTGTGTTTGGCCAATACTCGGCACATTTAGACTGTAGAATATAAATGATAGATCGATCAGCTAAGTGGAAATCAATCACCAAAAATATGCTGAACTAGAAAAAAATGCCACGCAAAATACTATCTTGTGTGCCATCATCAGGATTATGCAATAAAGATGTACATCAATACTATAGCAAGGATTAAATAGGGTACATTCTCCTTTTGTCTGGCTTGAAATCACGACACACAGTTTTTGTGCGCATGGCTCTCGGCGAATCTGCATCGTCCGGTAGTAAGATTCAGCATGTCACAGCTATAAACAAGACATTGTACCATGTGTTCTTGTGTGATAATTTAGCATAAAACTTGTTAATTCCTTTACAAGATTATACTGGATGCATTTCCCATCTCTCAAACCTCTCTGTGTTGATCAAATTGATAGACCAAATGCGCATGTGTGCCACGTTTTTCTGCACATTGCAGTCAGAGTTCCACCAACTTTTCGTGGGAGGTTGCAAACTGACAATGGGATAATGGATTAAATAGTGAGCATATACATTTAACAAACATTCTTTCACCGTACATTCTTGAAAATTCTGTAGATGAAGCAGATATTATCTCAAAGCCTTCTTCAAACTAAACCTTAGTAACATATAAGCCAAACTGTTTCGTATTCATGGTATTATTTTCGTGTCAGTACATGTGTTAAGTTATACAGACCAGGCCATGTTCTTCCAGGGGTGTCAGCATAATGATAACTCTAGCTTGCTGTTCCCAGACCATCTTCCAGAAGTCATTAATGGTACAGTCCAGTGGGGCCTGGGTGGCAATATATGCTCTATAGTCTTCCTTGTATCCCTGCAATTCAACAATTGAGAATTGAAAAGTCTGATGGCATCCAGTAATGATGGCGGTATATTTTGTGATACAGTTTTGCCTCATTGTAAGCGTTAATTCTGATACAAGGCAGGTGTTACAGTGTTACAGTGTTACAGTGTCCCTCAAATGGATACATTCAAATGGAAATCCCTCTAATAATTCAATCACAGTAAGTGAAATTTCCGATCTTTAAATCAGGGGGCTGATCAAATTTATCAGAACAGGAAGTTGACAAAATGGTTCAAGGTCATGCAAGTATAAGCCATCATTTCTTTGTTATTTCAATGAGAGTGATCCAATTTATTAGAACCACCAAATGTTGTTCCAAAATTGGGGTGATTGAATGATAGGGGGATTGAATTATTAGAGGGAATACCATATCAGTCATCCCTTTTATAAGGATGAAAATCTGCGAGATGGTTCACATTTGGTTACCCACAGCGTTATATATCTATTCTCTAGACCATAGGGTATAAATATTAGGGCATACAGCTTTCACCATATGCTAATAACATGCCTTCAAGTGGCTCACAGTGAAAATATAGGAGGAAATTTGCCAAAATATAGGAGAAATACAGGAATTTTCTTAATAAAATATAGGAAATAAGAAAGTGTGAGACAGGTCACTACTACACTGTATGTGTCCAAAATTGGTAGTTTTTTGGTGTTTAACATAATTATTTCCACTGAATGTGGTCATAGTTGTGGTGGTTGAGGAGACCCGCTCTGCTGCTTGGTTCAAGAAAGAGAAATTTAAATGTTTTCATATTTGCCGAGCGAAGCGAGCCCAAACAAATTTCTGAAATGTATTTTCCCATGCTAAATTGACTTATTTCAGAGCATTGGTGAAGGTTTTCATGAGAGTAAGTCAAAATATAGGAGGTTTTGAGTAAAATACAGGAAAATATAGGAATGACTCGAAAATATAGGAAATATAGGAGGCACTTGAAGGCCTGTGATAAATGTAGTTCAAATTCATGTTCAACTGAAAATAGTATTCTCAACAGTTGCATATATATTTTACATACATTGCATACATCAATTCTGTCAACTATAAGAAACACATGTAAATAAGTTGCAAATATACTCACTGTGATGTAATTTGCGTTGATGTAATCAGATGAGGTCTCCTCTGGTGTTGTAGATAGTCGCACCCTCGTCTCTGGAACTGCAACATAAATATACATTTATAAACTACACAAAACAGGTATATCGTAATAAAATATATTCATTTGGCCAACAAATAGGTCAGACTAGGCTGCCAGTTGGTGTTGGGCCATAACTGTGTGGCGGCTATGCCATATTGTGAATTGCTCACCGAGAATGCTTGCACCCGTGAATGGCTTGCACCACATGGTTTACACCTGTGAATGGCTCACCATGTGAATGGCTTGCGCACGTGAATGGTTTGTGCCAAATGGCTTACGCCCGTGAATGGCTAACCATGTGAATGGCTGCCATGAATGTTGTGTGAATGGCTGTCGTGTGAATGGATAGCAGCCCACACAATTCACCTCAGCAATCAGCAATTGCCGAGGTAAATGACGTGGCATAATCAGTTCACCTCAGCAATATTTAACATGGTTTTAAATAGGAATTATTTTAATATGACATTATTTTTGCCGAGGTGACTTTTCTGAATAGTGTGGGCTTGGATAGATGGTGAATGCAGATAGTTGCTGTGTGAATGGATATCCATGCAAATAGTGGATCAAATACTGTGATATAGTGATATGCCCACCGGGAATGGCTTGCGCCAAATGGCTTGAACCCATGAATGGCTCACCATGTGAATGACTGCACCTGTAAATGGCTCGAGCCAAATGGCTTACGTTCGTGAATGGCTAACCAGGTGAATGGCCACTCGTGAATGGCTTATGCCCATGGATGTCTTGCGCCCGTGAATGGCTTGCGCCAAATGGCTAACCATGTGAATGGCTACCGTGAATGTTGTGTGAATGGCTGTCGTGTGAATCGATAAATTGTGAATGCAGATATTTGCTGTGCGAATGGATATCCATGTGAATGGTAGATACTTCATGTAGGAAGCTATTGTCTGAGTCTTTGTGTCCCTGAAAAGGCACAAGTCTAGACACATTGTTGTCCCCAGGCTTGACTATTGTACTATTGTCTGGTGATTCTTACATGGAGTATGAACCATGTGAATAGTGCATCAGATACTGAGTTAACATACTTTATACATTGATATAAAGGTGTGTGAACCAACATAAGCATTACATACCAATTATTTCATGAGATTGCTCCCTATATAATATTACTATGCACTCGATATCCTTTATGAAAACATCCTTGGGTGGGAGAGGTGGGCCGTCGAGCTTGCCACCATAGCTGCTCACTGGCACGTGACCATGATATTAGTATTCATGCTACAGGTTTCGTCGTACCATGTGTTCTTGTGTAATAGTCTAGCATAAAACTTGTTAATTCTTTTACAAGATATACAGATGATGAATAGTTTTCAAGAAATAAGTTTGTTTTAAACTGGACAAATCAAATAATGAATTTAAAAGAGATACACAGATTGGAGGCTATTAACTACTGATAGTGGTGCTCCCCACAGTGATTGTACAATGCAAGTGTAAAAAGTCAGTTTCAACAAGCTTCAGGCAAAAATTGTGCTAATACGATTTTGAAGTTCACATATTAAGCAAACACACTTTATTTACCAAAATAATCAGTAGAAAGAATTGATATAGTAAAAACAAAATGTTCAATAAAGTTTTTTTGTTCATAAATTTGGACCCCCAGTTGGATAAAAATCCTTCAATGAACTCACATGGCAGTACATTAGCATATCTGTTCTTCTCTTCACTTCCTGCTGGAACATCTGATAAGCTGGGGGAATACTCAGGAAGTAGCTACAAATAAATAGTATTGATATGACCTGTATTTTATTATACATTTTATTTATACAAATAGGAAAGAAAATTAGATTATGAATCATACATTTATAATACTAAATAATTAGTATTTTTGACAATTTAGTATTTTTTCCTCTGTGTGAGTTGTATGGTCGTAAGGTAATGCACTTATATAGTTCAATATCATCCTTGAAATCATGATCTGTACGTATATTACATGAATTTTTCTGGAGATGTCAAATTTCCCCTCCCCCTCAACTCCTCCCCCCCCCCCCACACACACACCACCCCAACATTTCATGACAAATGCTCCTGCATACCTGAAACTGCTCATATAGGGGCTCCACATCTGCAGAAAAGTTAGCAAGTCCAGCAAAATTTACTGGGTGAGACCGAACAACCTAAAAAAAGAGAAACAACATGGTGACAATAAACTGGTGAATTTGGTGGATACCATGATATGTCGATGTAGAGTCATTCTATCTGTCTATAACATGCAAACATGTAACAGCATGATTACAATAACATCCACCCAGCTGCAGATTTCGCTCAAGTCTGTAAGTTCTATCATATATATACACCTGCGCAAAGTTAAGCACCACGCTATTTTATCATGGCCATCGCAAAGCCCTGATCTGAATCCGCTTGAACACTTGTGGAATATATTGGGTCTCAGATTGACAGCTTGGACTCCCCCCATACAGACAAGAATTGACCCAAACACTCCATGAGCAATGGGACCGTCTCATGCGTGTAAGAGGAGAGTACATAAATACTGACAGCGTACTGTGGCACGGAAATGCACAGGGCGATTATTACTTTGTGATCACCTACATCATACATCATTTTTCCCATGATGGATTAGCAGAAACTGACATACTTAATTTCTCCATGAATTACTCCATTTTTAGTCATTGTCTTGTGTATAGTTACCACAATGGCACCACCTTCGGTTTATACTTGGTGTAAGAATGCACATGACAAAGCCTACAATAGCCTGTCTGAGCTCAACAATGCGTCTAGACGGGACCCTTTTCAGCTGCACAAAAGCCTCAACAATGCGTTCTTACACCAAGTATCTACCAAATTCTATATGCATTTCTCAACTTAGAAAAAGGAGAAGTATTCGGACACCACACCCCTCCCACTTCTCATTACATACATTGATATATGACTCACCTTTTGTTCTGTATCCAGGCCAGGATTAAAGTAACCACTATGAGGTCTGGCTTTGGTAACAGAGGATAGGGCTATGGAGTCCATACTTCGGACAGAGTACTGCCTTAGACCTGGGATATACGTCCTCATCTTGCGACCATGCCTCCGATGTAGTAACACCTGTTGTATGAAATAAATTTGCTTGTTCTACATATATATGTATCATTGATATATTTATAGATACAAGAATCCAATATTTCCATGATCATCATGTATCAAATTTTGAAAAGACAAAATTATATCTCTATGAATGAATAACAAAGGGTGGCACTTTAAGACTAAGTTTAATGGTCACGAGCTTTTGCAGATCGTGAATATATCTGCTTCAGATCCGGCAAAATTTACTGGTTGAGATCATCCCTTTACCTGAAGAAGCAGATATCCACTATATGCGAAAGCTCGTGATCATTAAACTTAGTCTTAAAGGTACCACCCTTTGATACACAGACTAACACGGCTACCCCCCATTTCTATTATCTCTATATATGCATTGTATATTTAGAAAGAACAGAAATATCCTTCTCCATGACCCAGAATTTAACAAAACAAGTGAAGTTCTGGGGCCGAGCCCTTACTGCACATGTTCTTTTATTATATAACATAATGTAGTGGTATATATATAATTTTGTCACCCTCCCCCCAAAGCTGGGTGGATGAGTAAATTTTTCAGAGAGTAAAATGTGAAAGTAAATGTACCCATACACACTTATTTGGAAGAGTGAATAACGAGTGTGGAGGATTTTATGTCATATTTTTTTCACTCATATCAAAGGGCTGAGATGTTCAGAATAGAATCAATGTACTCTTTGTGCATATGATAATATTTGACTATGTTATAGCAAAATATATTTAACTAGGCCCATGGGCATATATAGAACGGTGGTTCAGAAGATAAACAGTGTTAATTGAGGGTTGGGACAGATACCATCCATCGCAAGTGAACTTTTCTTTGCATAATCTAGATTTTATTGCACTGTACTTCCATTTATAAATTAATATTTTGTAATTGATGGCTCACAGGAAAAATAGTTTTCAACTGATTGTTATACCCGAGTATCATTTTCAGTGAGTCTGTCACTATTGATTGACTCAGGCTGCAATAGTGGAGACAATAAAACTCAAAAGAATAGCTGCTTCCTGAATAGCACTGCAGATTTCTTAGAGTTTCAATTCAAAATAGTATCTACTTGTTTGAAAAAGCTCCCCAAAAAACACACGAAAAGCTGGCCATAATACCAAGCTGATCCATATGTAGTGGTACTAATATTATACATATACCCGGTACTGGTACTGAATGAAAGTATTAGAACACAGGAGTGCTGATGAAACAACACTAGTGGCAAGACATCCATCTCAGAATATTTCAGTTCTCAGACATGTCAGATACATGTAGTATTATTTCTAAGTTTAAGTTCAATTGATTCATTAATTTCACAACATACATGTACATTGTACATATATTCCTAACACCAGTCCATGAGATGACCTAGTTTTAGCTTGACCACTTCATCAGAAACTAGACCCAGCATAGATACATGTACAGCCCCTAGAGCTATGGTAGGGCAGCTCTTTACACATGTACTGTTGCCTCCTGAACTGTATTTCTCTGAGCTGAGGTCAATCTTTGGAAGAGTGACCAAAGCAGGCTTCCATACTTTAGTGCGTATTAATCTGATATCTTAAAGGAAAACAATTAACAGAGTATTATTTAATACAGGAAAGGGGTCAAATACATGCTAATTGACTATATATAGGCCTACAAAGCCTGTCAACCACTGAAGGATAACTATTCTGGTCTGAGAAAGAATAAACAATTTGGAACTATTTTCATACGTGTACTTCGGACAACCCTAAAATCAGAAATTTTCTAGATCTGATAATAAAGGTGAGACAACTCGCCTTTTTAAAAATATAGGTGTCTATTATTTTTCAATCAAACTTGGATATCTTACAACTACCTGGAGGAGAATGAGAACCACACAGCATAAACCCCCAACAGAGGCTATTACTATGGCAACCGTGATACCAGGCTCAACAGTCTCTTGCTGGGTTAGAGTTTTGGTTGGTCTCTCTCCGATCAGTTGTACTTTCTTCACCTGAAAGCATGAACAATCAAACCTGTAAAATAACATATAAGTCCGATCCTACAACCCTCCACAAGGGCGGGGGAGACATTTCACATCAACCAAGCCATACAAGCAATGATGCACTTTTGAGATTAATAGCACTCGCATTTCAGTCTGAAATGTCTGTATGAGCCAAGGGAATACCCAAAACTGGTCACTAATAGGATAGCAACAGGTCAACTAATACATTTCTTATCAGTCATCTAACATATCAATAACCGCCATGTTTCCTTCCCAGAGTACAATGCAAACCCCAAGTAAATTAGGTAAAGGCACTGATTGAAAATTGCGGAAAAATATATTCCAAAGTATTATTTGCGTAATTTCTTCACTGTTCTTGCATTCCAGTTCAGTGATTTTTCAGATCTCTGTTAGCTTCTGGCTCCGTCTATAAATAAACTTATGGTCATGATTTTCCCAAAGCTCATGTTGAAGGCATTGCTGTTGGAGAATCTTAGTTGTGGAAAAGGGGCAATAACTTGGGCTTTTGTGCTACTTGACAACTGGCAAGGCATGCATACAAGCCAGTTTGTAAGTAATGAAGATATGTTTAGTGTACTGAGGCAGTCTATTGAATAGCTGTACATGTACCATACTCTTGGTTTGTATGACAATATAACAAAGGTAGTATCATTAACAAAACATCACCAATACTCACATTCAGATAGAAGACCCTTTGATTTTTACCTTGTTGTTGTTGTGTTTTTTATGAACAAAAAAGAGTGTTCCAAATTGCAGAAGGGAGTTACAGTGTTGCATTAACAAATGTGATTTTACCTTATCTTTGAACTTGGAGTCAGAGATGGACTGGAAGCCTTGCTCTATGACAAGTCCACACTGTTCTGTGAGTATGGCATTAAAATTACCATCTCTGTCTGACAGGTATAGTCTCACTATGATGTCTTCGCTAATTATTGTGTTGTTCGGGCACGGAGACACCTGCTTATCATCAAGTAAGATGATCTGTTCCATCGTGATCAGCTCCCCTACCTGGATTTCCACAATTTTCATCACCTCTCTACGAAAATGATGCTGCGACTCACAGAATTCGCTCCACGTCATTTGCAGGCCAACACTAATATACAGCGAGGGTGCAGCGAGGGTAGTAACAGGTGGAACTGTTGTAGTGCCCCCAGTCTGCCCTCGTGCTGTAGTGCCCACTAGAATTGTTTTCCCAGTGGTTTTGGTTTGATTGACAGCAACTGTGGTAGGTGTTTTGACAGTCAGTTTGCCACCGTCTGGAAGAAGGGAGGTAATCAGATGAGTAAATAACGTAGTCTTGGTTGTGGTCGTGACCTTCATACCTTCTGTATCATTACCATATGAATCTGAGCCATTTACCATGAAATGATCAGATATATTGGTCATATTGGTTGCCTCAATCTCAACTGTCCAGTTAGAAGATACAGAAGCTTGGGCCTCGGGTGAGGTGTCGTTCAAATCTGTTTCTGCCACTGTCACCGTACTACTGGAGAAATCAGGGCTCATTGAATCCTCAGTTGTTGACGATACTTGCAAGACATCAGTAGCTAAAGTCTGAGCCATGGTTTGTGTCAAGACTAGTGATTCATAATTGAACTCCTCGGACGAAGGACTTGTGGCAAATGATAACTGTGAAATGTCAAAATTCACAGCTGTCTGAGTTATTTCTCTTGATGTGAGAAGGGTTTGTGTCTCAGTGAGCACAGGTGTAGCTCGACCTAAAGGTGTCATGCTCGTCAGGACCGCCCAATCAGGAGGGAGAGGAGACGAGAAGGATGGGCCAAGACCATCGTTAAAGCTCATACTCGGATGTATACCAGTTGTCTTGATATCTTTCTCTGCTAGCTTTGTTAATGGAGGTTTACTACTGGATGGAGTCAGTTGCAAAGTGTCTATCATTCCGGCTGTTCCCATGGAAGGTATACGGCTGTCTAGATACAAATCCCCTACTTGTGTCATAAAGACTGAAGCACTGTTAGAAGATTCAAGCTCCAATGCATGGCTTGATAAATAGTTGTGGTTGAATACAGATGTTGTTAGACTGTCAGATAGAATAGATCTGTCAAATTGTGCCGTATGATTTTCGGTATTTATAGTCGTCGACATTTGATGAATACTCGCCCTAGTAGGTTGTATTATCAGCGCACTGTCATTATTTGGAGGAGTAGGAGTGGTTGTTTGGTCAAGAGGATTGACTGCAGAATTTGCAGATGGGCTCGTTGATGGGACTAAAGTCTGGTTTGTGAGATTAGAAGAATCTGTACCAATGGTGGTAAGGCTTGGAGCGGTGGTATCTGACCTTGTACCTAGTTGTTGTCCAGGCAGTATTATTTCCCCAGCCTGGGTTGGAGGTTTAGTTGTGGTGCTGGTTCTGACATTTGTATTGCTAGTTGACAGTAGGCCCTCTGCAGTACTCAGATACAATTGGGAGAAGCTGTTAGGCATTGTCCTTGCTGTTGTCGATTCCCTTGTGCGTGGCAGAGGAAGGCTTGGTACATGCCCTGCAATCGTAGTATTAGCTCCCTGTTGGTGAGCCATTACAAGCCCTGGATGTCCAGGATGTAGGAACTGCGGAGCACTGTTGTTTGAGGTCACACGAGGATTCTCTGGTTCTCTGGGTCCAGTCTCCTGACCCTCTTGAACCACATGCTCATTAGGGTTCTCTCTCGACGGTTGTCGGCTCGTACCTGAATCTCTGCGGTTTTGATAGGGTGGAACCTGGTGATCATGTGTCCCTTGTCCCGTATTACCTCTCTGTGGAATGACAGGATTTGAGACTCCTGTTTCACTTGTGCTGTTGTTAATTACATGTAGATCACGGTTCCCCCTAGGATTGGCCTCACTTTCACCTGTATCAGGCAGAATAGGTGTCTCATTGTCACGACTGTTGCACCAAGATGGGACAACTGGAAGAAAAACATAAAAAAAAACGTAATAATCATCCTCAATGAAATGAGATGTATTGCCCACGTATATGTACCACAATGCTTTTGATTACGGTTAACATTTAAAATGCTTTAAAAATCAACAGAAAATCAATCACTATAAAGTACTGTTGGAGTATGTCTATCAACTTTGCTCCTCCAATCAATTAGCAACTGTTGGACAACAGTATTTGTGGTTTAGATTTTCTGTGTTACAACATCATGAACTGAAATGTGTAGGATGTGCAACTAGGGTTGAGGTTATCAAATGTTTAGTCAAAAAGAGATCAACTAAAGAGTTCAGTCCCATAGCCCGGGGGTTGGGGATGGACAATCCTTCCTTTTGGAAAATGTGCCACTTCAATTTATTTTTTACCTTCACAAATGCCTGTTTCAGACTGAGGTGAACCCCCATATATGACACTTTCATCATAAAAGTCCTTTTGAAATGATTCTGAACCACCCCTCCAGATATCCTGACTAAAGACCTGCAGTTGGACAGTCGATTATATTTACATTGTACATCTTTAAAATTATTATATTTACCGATCATGAATAGGCAAAGCAATGTCAGTGAGAAATTCATCTTCTGTTGACTTCAATCCACTGCAAATATATACAAAAATCATTCATCCTTTAATTTGAAGATAAAATATCTGGACGATCCAAAAATACATTTGAAAATCAGATTAATCAATCAGAAAAATAGCTTCTGAATATGTTAATCTTGACTTTGTTGCTTCTCCCGGAATGTTTATGCAGATAACCTCTAGTCTGTATTGATGAGAACATAGATCATTTACAAACAGAACATCTTCACTACATCATCCATACATTGTTGCAAGGTAAACAGTGAGTGAATGAGACAGTGTGCATTTATATTCTCCTGTAAATTGTACCTTTAGAGAGAGAAGAATTACCAAACTAAATTATATCTTTTTGAAAACTATATACAAGAAAAATTTGTCACCTTATAAAGTTGGCAAATGTGATTATTTATATCCAATATTAATCAGATGATAATACCTGGTAGAAGTAAATGATCAAAGCAGTTGATAAGCCCAGTTTAGAGCTGGGTATATTTGATAGGTATAGTGCTTGAAAGTATATGCCTAAATTAATTTGGGGGACACCATATCAGTCGCCTTGTATCAGAATCAGCGCTGTAATATCGAGGCGCCTAATAGTGATCGGCTCTATGTGTTTATCATTTCATGTTCTATTCAATTTATTGTATGAAGGACAATATACAAAACTACGAAGCTGCGCATCTGAAAACCCCTCAGCTCCGGGGGCCAGGCATTCATAATGTATTCAATTTGAACTGTACTACTTTGAAGACATCAGAAACACCAAGCAGTGAAGTGACAAATATACAGATTAAAAAAATTTGCAATTAGAAATGGCCCCCAAGGTTTCTGTCTAATCAGAGAAACCGGCAGTCATTATTTGTCTCTTGATGTATCGATGATGTATATCAAGTATCACACTGAACACTTGAACAGTATCAAAGGATATCTTCAATGATTTACATGAATTAAAAATGGCCGCCAAGGTTTCCATCCAATCAGAGAAAACGGTTCTGTCATTCATTGTTTTGTTGGTCTCTTGATATACAAAGTCTTGCATCAAACACTTGAACAGTACCAGAGCTATAGATTTGCACATGCTGAAGATGGCAATCAAGTTTTCCATCTAATCAGAGAAACTGGTTGTCTTTAATTGTAAATTTCTTGATGTATCGATGATGTATAGTTTCATATGGAGCACTGAAATGGTATCAGAGATATAGATAATTAATAATTTTGAATAAATTAAAATGGTCACCAAGTACGTTTCCGCCCAATCAGAGAAACTGGTTCTGTCATTCGTTGTAAGCCTCTTGATGCATCAATGATGTGTAACAAGTTTCATATTGAACACTTGAACTTTATCAAAGATATAGATCATTAATGATTTTGCATAAATTAAAAATGGTCACCAAGATTTCCGCCAAATCAGAGAAACCAGTTAAGTCATTCATCATAAATCTCTTGATGCATCGATGATGTATACCAAATTTCACATCAAGCACTTGAACGGTATCAGAGACAGAGATCATTAATGATTTTGCATAAATTAAAGATGGCCGTCCATCCCTCCCGCCACTCAGAGGAACTGATGTGGTTATTCATTGCAATTAAGTCTCTTGATACATCGATGCTGTATACCAAGTTTCGTATGGAACACTCAAATGGTATCAGAGATATACATCATCAGAGATTATGCATAAATTAAAGATGGCCACCAAGGTTTCCACCCAATAAGAGAAACCAGTTCTGTCGTTCATCATAAGTCTCTTGATGCATCGATTATGTATACAAAATTTTACATCAAGCACTTGAACGGTATCAGAGATAGAGATTATTAATGATTTTGCCTAAATAAAAATGACCGCCCATCCTTCCCACCACTCAGAGGAACTGATGTGGTTATTCATTGCCAGTCTCTTGATACATCGATGCTGTATACCAAGTTTCGTGTATAACACCAAAATGGTATCAGAGATATACATCATTAAAGATTTTGCATAAATTAAAGATGGCCACCAAGGTTTCCACGCATTCATTAAAAGTAAATTCTTGATGTATCGATGATATGAACAGCGAAATGGTATCCGAGATACACAAGATTAAAAAGATGACCGCCAAAGCTTAACGAGTCCAGATTCAATAGGTTTCTAGGTCACGAGCATATGGATGTGCACGGCAAGTTTTGTATGCCTTGGGTAAGTCATTCTAAAGATATCTTGATAACAAAAAAGCTATGACGGACAGACAGATGGACGGACGTACATAACGACGACAATACCATTTGGCCAAAATTTGGCCGAGGGCTAAGAAGAACAGAAGCATTATAAAACATTATACAGGGCAGAAAATCAATGAAACATATCTAAAAATCACTGAAAAACTTGCACCCCTATAAATTATATTGTTTTTGAAGCATTTCAGGAGGAAAAGCAGCATGCAACTTTGAGATTGAACAATGTTGAGGAAAATCACTGACATCAGCTAATTAACTGAAGATTCACATCCCTGATAATAAGCATCACTTAGACAATTGTCGTTATGTTCTATGTATACATTCAGGGTTGAAACAAATAGCGACCGGTACATGTATAATGAAACTGTGTCCCTCATAAAATGTGTACTCGCATACACAGTGGGCATTCAAAGAACTACGAGGATCCATTATATATTTGAATAGAAATATGATGTACCTACCACTATACAGAATAAAGTCACTACTACTACTAGCATATCATATGACAAATCTTCACAATTATTCATACATGTATTTATTATGTATCAGCAAATTTAAAAGTTATTTTAAGATAATCCATAATGTTTATCATCATCTACTACATGTATTGAATGGTTTGGTTCAAAACAGCTCTGAGAAGAAAATCATATTCAGATAGGCCTAAAAAAAAAGTCCTGCATCAGAAAAATAAATAAACGCTGGAGGTCATATTCTATTTTTATTCAGAAATTTGTACCCTTCCCAGAGAATCTGTTTGTTGCTGAAGTTGGGAATTAATTTTTTTTCAAATGATTTTGGGCGTGAAGTCGATGTTAAACCATTTTTTTTGTAGGCCTCACAGATTCAATTATAATGCACTTGACTAAGTGTCAAATCATTACTTTATCTTGTCACTTTCATCCAACTCTCAATTGAGCAGACACAGTGTCTCTGATCACTGATAACACAGACCGATATTCACACAAAATAAACAGGTTCACACTTGAGTCATAATAGTGAAATCTGGGGTAAACTGAACCAATGAACACAAGAGAAAATACAGAATTTGGAAAGTGTTAATTATTATGCAAGCTTCCTTTGTCCAATAGGCCTGAGAGTGATGGCATATCATGGACATGCATGTATGCCATCATGATAATAATTTGACCACAAGAGGTTGAATTTCCCACTCAGAGATGATATCATACAATGCATGATTGCTGGGTGTAGACAATAACTGATAGCCGATGGATTTTGAAGCTATTTTTGTGAGATGGGAAGCTCGAATATGGGAGCGAAGTAGAGCTTTCCATCTTTCTTCTTTCAATTTTGCAAGATCGAAAGCTGACAGACGGGAGTGATGTAGAGCTTTCCATATTCCTACTTTCAATTTTGCGAGATGGAAAGCTGAATTGTTGAGTGTTACATGAACCTTCTCAGTCATTTCTGTGTAGCTATAAAATTCAGTTTTGCACCTGTGACAATGTAGGAAGCTTACATGTTCTTTATCTATGAACATGAAAGGGTGACAAGCTCTAGCTCTTGGTTTGTTTGTACTGTCTCATTGTTATCTCATCATGACTCTCTATGCCTATCTACAGTAAATTCTCTAATATTTCTATCTCGGTGTTCATCCCTCTTACCATGATTGCAGAAACACATTCTGATTAACCTTCTAAATAAACCTCCATATACAAGACAAAAAAAATAAAAAAATATAAAAGACACTGCAGGTCATTTTCTGTATTGTTTCTTCAACACAACCAACCTGAGCCTAGAATATAGACAAGTAATTTTGGAATAAACTTTCTTGCCTTGGTGCTATTTTGGCAAATTTAAGCTAACGTAATTCTTCTCATTGCCTGTTGGAAGTATGCAAGTTTTACTTACTAGTAAGACTTCATTCTCCCAACGTCAGAGTTTGTAACCTCCAGACTGTATACAGTACAGGCCTCGTCACAACTCAAGTATACCGGGGTAACACTGCGAGAACAGAGCCCGGCAAGGCTTCTGTGTTACCGCGGGACTGCCCAAGATTATATTATCAGCTGTGAAAAAAGTGCCGACAGCATACCCCCAATGACCGGTCATCGAGTTTTTAACAAAGGCTGGCGCTCCATGTGGTCACTGGCTAGTCTCGACAGCATTGACTGATGATTTACGGGTTTACAAAGGCTAGCGCTCCACGTGGCCGTGCGTGAATACAGGCCAGCTTTGTGGATTGAAAACGTCCAGAAGTAAATCAAGATACATTACGGTACTCATTTAAATTAAATAAAACAAATGGTAAGTGTTCACAATCACGTGTGCATGTTTATCATTTTCCCAATGTTTGGACGGCCCGGTAATGGAGTGCTGGTAATAACCGCTTTGCAAAATCTGTCGCCTCGAATGGAAATTTCTCAGAAAAGAGAGCGGCGTGAAAATGACATGCCGTTGTGGGTACATTCCGTATCACTGCTGTGGTATTTTCGGCCTTGTTAATAGCTGCCAATCATTCCAAAGTGCCCCACGTGGGGCAAACATTTATATTTTCATGGTAATATTCATTTTTGAGTGTTTCATGTCGAGTCCTGGTGTTCGGTGTCTTGTACATTTCAATTAATTAGCTGCCAATCATTCCGAGAGTCTTGCGGTTCTGTTTAACGCCAATCAAGAAATGTTCACGGTTATGCCGTGCAAAGCCAAATGCTGGTTTGTTGGCGAAACAGACGGACATCCTGTTCAACAAAAAATAACTGAAGAGAAAAGAATTAGGAATGGTTAATCAACTAATTATAAGAGACAATCGAATGATAACAATTGAACAATCTTTATTGTCGTTTTACTCAGGGCTTGACTTTCCCGTTAATTATTAATTCTGGGGTCGCGCTTGTGGAAACAAGCCGTAAAAATATCCCTACTGTCCGTATATTAAAATTTATTATATGCATGGCTTTAGCGTACAAATATTTATCTTTGAATATCAGTTAATAATTTGTATCAATCTGTATCAAGCTAGCGGAATTCTAATATGATCGTTGGTACAACAAATAAATTAAAAACGCACCTGTTCATTAAAGATATTTACCACTTTTATTTATGGAGTATCGTTATCCTTCGTTTAGCGGTAGTCATCAGATTTCCCCCCTGCAATAAATGCTGAATATACCAGACACTGCATGTTGCAAAAATCAGTCTATCATACCCACTTGGTCTTTTTGCTGTTTGTGTAAAGAATTGAAGAGTGGCCTCACGCTAAATTTGCATATGAATAGTGTCAGTAGCAAGTCTTGGGAATTGTCACTGGGCTCAAACGGAGAATCACAAGAAAAGTTTACTCATTTACTAACGATAATATAACTGTATATGGGCGAAAGTCTTCCTCGTGATCGTCGAACGTCGATCAGGATTTAGAGAACCTCCCTAGTGTTAATTTGGATTAATTTGTACTTCCGTGCACGACCAAATGTTCGTCTTTTCTCGAAACAGACGAGCATCCTGTTTAACAGGGAAATAACTGAAGAGAAAAGAATTAAGAATGGTTAATCAACTCATTATAAGAGACAATCGGATGATAACAAGTGAAAAATCTTTATTGTAGTTGACTGTTCGGTTGATTTTTCTTTCCGGGTCGTGCTTGTTTAAACACAAGCCGGGCCAGAGCCGTGATTAAAATGAAACACAGCACCCCTTCCCCGATCTCTCCGTATGATAGAATTTATTTTATGCGTGTTGTTCATCGCATACTGGTATTTATCTTTGAAACGTGGTAACTTTAACTCTTTCCCCCATATAAGCGGGTTTTGACGACTTGTGTAGATCCCAATGTAAGCGTGTTTTGACGAGTGTTCGCGTAACCCATGAAGACGGGTTTTGACGAGTCACTGAGTTCCCATGTGGTGGATTATTCTTGCAGTTTTTCGCGTTTACTTTGAGTAAAATCTAATCAAAACTATACATTTTCAGAAAGCCAAAATTTCAATAAATCTGACTATATGGAGTGTTGGTATGTTTTATAGTAAAGGTAAAATGAAATCGGGAGACGAACAGAAATAATAGATGGAAAATGCGCGATTTGACACCAAATGTGTTTGGTGTGCTCCAAGAGAAACGTTCAATAGTAAAACCTGCTTCCAAATTCCTGAATATTTCACGTAACGCGAGCATAAACTACCAAAGTATCTAACCTTGATGACTAACTCATCAAATCTGCCCATCTGAGTTTATTTTACATATTTTCCCGGGACCTGTTCATCTCCATTTTAAAATGTCGCTGCGCCATTCTTCGTTGGCTTTTGCCCACGCTGCAGTGGCCATGGCGACCACGCGCAAACAAACCGGCTGCTCCAATCACGCCGGGCCTCTGAAAAGGTCGCTCAACCTTGGGCCAATCAGTGATGCTGTTTTACTTCACCTTGTTATCAGCCTTCATTCTCCTTCAGTTGTAGCTCGTGATGTCACTGCCAAATCCCGAATGTACGGAAAATTAGCTTTACAATGGTACATGTATACGATAACATAGGAATTGCAGCGGAACAACAACAACAGAACGCTGCACAACGTAGCTGAAATGCGACAATTTCTTCGCTTTTTTTCGTGATTTCCAACAGACAGAAAGCAGACACAACACATTTTCTCGCAAGATTACTTATTTTTAGAACAAATGTTGCTGATATTGGTATAAAACGTGAACAAATTACGTAGAATTGGTCTGTGGGAGACCATTGGTAAATATTTTTCCACATGACATGGGACATAAAGCGGCCGGGATATTTTACATCGCTGGAAACGTATGAAAATTGAAATCAGTTCATGGGTTAAAGACCTGCGCCATTACAAACCTATTATGGGTCAGAGAGAGAAAATTCCCCACATGTCTAAGGGGGAAAGAGTTAACTCACATAATGTGTAACCGAAAGGCCGGTACTGCAATTGTAATTGCTTTAACGCGTGACTAAAAACTTGCACAGACGGACATTTTATGCATTCCGTTCTTTAACAAGTGATATCAAGTTTTGCAGCTAGCAAAATTCTGATGTGATAGTTTGTTCAATGAATAAAGTAAATAAATTCGGCTAGCTGTTGAGGCTCGCGGTATTCACAGCTGATAATATAAATGTAAGCTTAGGCATTCCCGCGGTAACAGAGAGGCATTTCCGTGCTCTGTTACCGTTATCGCGGTACTTCTGAGTGTATGCATAAAGACATGCTGGCTGAATAGCGGCTCGTCAACACGTGCCGTCGACGGGGCGCCTTTTGTTGTCTCGGCCGACTATCGAGGCTTGAATGGATATTATCAGGCCTTGACATTTGAAACATTCACGTAACCCAAAAAGAGGTTACGGGCAATCGACTTGCGTAACCTTTAGTTCGGTTACGCGACTGGTGATCACGTAACCCAAAGGTTACGTAAATGGGTTACGCCAAGAATATTGAATATCAAGTTAGATTACACATTTTGAGCAAATGATTCAGGACCGTCCCTTTAATACGTCTGCGGGACGCCTCGTTTCGGATCTCAACCAAATGCTCGCTGCATATTTTACATTTCAACTGAGATATGTACCCTTCGGCGTTACATTCAACCGAGAAATCGTTGTTGAATTGCCATCTATTAAACGTTTTCATGTGGACAGTGCCCGTTGACGAAGCCATTTTTCAAACGGTACACATATCCACGCATCCTGCTTTAGCCTGCGCATAGACTAGAACTAAAAATCTGCCATCAATGTTGTCAGCCATCATTGTTGTCAGCAATCATTGTTGTCAGAACAAGAACAGCCTCTACGAAGAGTTCAGGGCGGAGGGCCCTGAACATGCGTTTTCAATTTTATTTGCTAACATGATCAGAGCTATAACGAATATACGAACATCTCTTATCATAAATAGTGCGCAACGAATGTCCATTGCATATAACAAAACATGTGGCTGTCGCCATCGGGACCCCTCGGGCCGGGCCCAGAGCAATTGTGGAAATAATGTTTCTGACCCCAACAACTCACATATTTGGGGGGGGGGGGGGCATAATTTTACCTGTATGATATAGATCATCATAGACAGACAAAACAATATAGCAATAGAGCAGTGATTACCTATAGTAGATGTAGTCGAACGATTACTGTCTATTCACAGCAATCCACACAGGTTTGTGTGAACTCCTGAAAAACACATCCCATGGCACCGACTTTCAATAGGCTTCTGGTACTGGCTGTATCAACTGTATGAAGTTTCATTGTTGTGAGTGAAGGACTTTTTGAGATAGTGTTTACAAGGATATGGATCAACAGACATGTATAAAGGGGCAGAACTCCTGAAAAACACATCCGATTACACCGACTTTCAATAGGCTTCTGGTACTGGCTGTATTAAACAACTGTATGAAGTTTCATTGTTGTGAGTGAAGGACTTTTTGAGATAATGTGTTTACAAGGATAAAAACAGACAGACATGTATAAAGGGGCATAACTCCTGAAAAACACATCCAATGGCACCGACTTTCAATAGGCTTCTGGTACTGGCTGTATTAAACAACTGTATGAAGTTTCATTGTTGTGAGTGAAGGACTTTTTGAGATAATGTGTTTACAAGGATATGGATCAACAGACATGTATAAAGGGGCAGAACTCCTGAAAAACACATCCGATTACACCGACTTTCAATAGGCTTCTGGTCCTGGCTGTATTAAACAACTGTATGAAGTTTCATTGTTGTGAGTGAAGGACTTTTTGAGATAATGTGTTTACAAGGATAAAAACAGACAGACATGTATAAAGGGGCATAACTCCTGAAAAACACATCCAATGGCACCGACTTTCAATAGGCTTCTGGTACTGGTTGTATTAAACAACTGTATGAAGTTTCATTGTTGTGAGTGAAGGACTTTTTGAGATAATGTGTTTACAAGGATATGGACCAACAGACATGTATAAAGGGGTATAACTCCTGAAAAACACATCCGATTACACCGACTTTGAATAGGCTTCTGGTACTAGCTGCATTAAACAACTGCATGAAGTTTCATTGTTGTGAGTGAAGGACTTTTTGAGATAATGTGTTTACAAGGATAAAAACAGCCAGACATGTATAAAGGGGCATAACTCCTGAAAAACACATCCAATGGCATCGACTTTCAATAGGCTTCTGGTACTGGTTGTATTAAACAACTGTATGAAGTTTCATTGTTGTGAGTGAAGGACTTTTTGAGATAATGTGTTTACAAGGATATGGACCAACAGACATGTATTAAGGGGCATAACTCCTGAAAAACACATCCGATTACACCGACTTTGAATAGGCTTCTGGTACTAGCTGCATTAAACAACTGTATGAAGTTTCATTGTTGTGAGTGAAGGACTTTTTGAGATAATGTGTTTACAAGGATAAAAACAGCCAGACATGTATAAAGGGGCATAACTCCTGAAAAACACATCCAATGGCACCGACTTTCAATAGGCTTCTGGTACTGGTTGTATTAAACAACTGTATGAAGTTTCATTGTTGTGAGTGAAGGACTTTTTGAGATAAGGTGTTTACAAGGATATGGACCAACAGACATGTATAAAGGGGCACAACTCCTGAAAAACACATCCGATTACACCGACTTTCAATAGGCTTCTGGTACTGGCTGTATTAAACAACTGTATGAAGTTTCATTGTTGTAAGTGAAGGACTTTTTGAGATAATGTGTTTACAATGATATGATGGACAGACGGACGGACGGACAGACGGACGGACAGACGGACGGACGGACAGACGGACAGACGACGGAGGCAACGACAATACCGCTCGGCCAGAATCTGCCCGAGGGGTAAAAATGATATAGTGTGATATTCTATTTATTAGATGTTCCAATATGACATTCTATTGATTGGGTGTTTCAATATGATATCATGCTGATTGGATGACCCCATGTGATATCCTGATGATTAAAGATGACATAGTGTGATACTGGTATTCTATTGATTGGATGTTCCAGTATGATATCCTGCTGATTGGATGATCCAATGTGATAACCTGAAGATTGAAGATGACACAGTGTGCTATTCTATTGATTGGATGTTCCAGGATGATATCCTGCTGATTGGATGATCCAATGTGATAACCTGAAGATTCAAGATGACACAGTGTGCTATTCTATTTATTGGATGTTCCAATATGATATCCTGCTGATTGGGTGACCCAATGTAATATCCCAACCAATAAAGATGATATAGTGTGATATTCTATTTATTAGATGTTCCAATCTGACATTCTATTGATTGGGAGTTTCAATATGATATCATGCGGATTGGATGACCCCATGTGATATCCTGGTGATGATGACATAGTGTGATATTCTATTGATTGGAGGGAGGAGGGAGGTAATTTGGCTTAATTTCACACTCAAGTGGTGACAGTCAGTTTGGTTGGTGAAGGAAGCCGGAGTACCCGGAGAGAACCACCGCCCTTCGGCAAGTAACTAACAAACTTTCACACATGGACCAACTGGGCTCCAACCCGTGCCGGTTCAGCGGTGCAAGGCTAGCAGTCACCAGCGAAGGGCCTTAGACCACTCGGCCACCGAGGGCCCCCTCTATTGATTGGATGATCCAGTATGATATGCTACTGATTGGATGACCCAATGTGATATCTTGATGATTAAAGATGACACAGTGTGATGTTTTATTAATTGGATGACCCAATGTCATATCTTGATGATTAAAGATGCCCCATTGATTGGAGTTCCCCAAGTGATATCCAGATTAAATATCCCAGTGTGATATCCTGTCATACAGGTTTGATATTTTTGTCTGATTGTGTTTATATATGTAAGAACTTTTGTTTCAATACTAAAAAGAAATAGTATTTTGCTGGAGATAACCTGATGTCCCAGAGCAAGGTATTCTGTTAAAAATTTTGACTTCATCAAATGCTTCAATATAACACACTGAACCATCTAATAAACAGGATATCACATTAAACATATAATTAAGAGGCACTGGGACATCCCATCAGCAGGATATCACACTGGGACATCCCGGCAATGAGAGATATTACACTGGGAATCTAATCAATAAGATACCACACTGAAACATCCAAGAAATAAGACATCACATTAAAACATCGAATCCTGGATTTAGTAGTGCGACATCCCATCACCAGGAACTTCTACCAAAAGATATCACAAGACACATTGTGACTGCAAAATCTGGACTTACACAATAATGGACGTTAATCCTCAGACAATACATCTGCCCTGATCGCAGCAGCAGGTGGATTGTCCCATGGCTTTGTTTTCCTACTCTCTTTTCTATCTCTACATCATAGGAAATATTTCTTAAACAAGGATACATGTACCTGGGTTGTGGGTGCTATGGGTCAATGCCTCTGGCAGTGCTGTCACGGCAGATCTATTGTTAAAGGATTATCTTCAATTTTGTGCAAGTCCAGATCTAAATCAAATCCATGAGAAGCTTTAAAACATGATGACGAACATGTGCTGTCAAATACTTCATTGTGCATTTAAAAATTCTGTCATGACATCATTGAGGCATCAAGTTCTCTACACACTTTAATATTTCCAAGAGTGTATTACATGTATGTCTTGATTGCATTATCAGTATCACTATCAGTACCTCGAGAACATGTTTGTCTGTCATAAACTGTCTCCGTGTCCAGATATACTGGGCTAGGACGGGAGCACATGGCCACACATACATCCCATAGGCTGGGTCAATCACCTACAACATTTAAACATAGGACAAGATTATGCATATATACATTTGGCATGTTTGGTGGATTAACATTATTAATACCTGTAGCTCATCCCCACCCATTAGCTCCTAAGCTCCTAAGCTCCCAGCTCAGGTCGAGTTTCATTTAAGTCCTGCATTTGTTTTTAAGTGTGAGAGTATGTTTGTCAGGGGATCATACTCTTTCCATTGGTTTAAACAATCTTTTATTTCAGTAATAAATTGGTGAACAGGACAAGCCTATATATCAACATCTCTCCAGATGACAATGGATGGATTTGCATATAAATACAAACAAGATGACGGATTGTAAATGGAACTAAAACAGTTGTGGCAATAAATGAAGGAATATATACATATTATAACTATGTTAACTCATTCGGTACCAATGACGCCAAAAGGTGACAAAATAATTTCCTGTCTCAACCCCGTTGACGACTTTTGGCGTAATTTCTTAGAGCCTCCCCAATCCCAATGACGCCAAAAGGCGACATCGCTGCTTCACCGTCAAATAAAACCCCACTCCGTCTGCAATGTAGCATTTTACGCGAGCACCTCGAGTGAAACTTGCACAAATGTATATATTTTTGAAAAGCCTAAACCTTCAACATTCGGATTATCAAAGAACGTTTCCAGTCTGACAAACAAATAAAACAAGATCGAGAGGGAAACGAACAAATAATGGGGGAAATGTGGAACTACAAAATTTTCACAATTTTACCGTGTGCGTAAATGTTGCTGCAGAATGTAAATTCACTCAGTAATCCCGTTCAAATCTCTCTATTGCTGAAGTATAATGGTCCAAGAGACCATCTAATCGTTCCATCAACATGAAATCCATCAGATCCACTCCGTAAACTTTATTTCCACATTTTTCCAACACATGTCGGTAAAGATTGGCCATTTTCATCTCGCGCCATGCTCGAAACGACTGTAATGTCGAATTGATCAATCGCGTTCCTTCGTTTTAGTCACGTGCCTAACAACAACCAACCGAAGCGCTGAAGTGTCGACGTGGTTCATTGGCGCAAATATCAGATTCGTCTATTTATATCCAATCGTAGCTTTCGTAATAGTAGCCATCCATTGTAACTATGATGAGATTAGGAAAGCCCAGGGAACCACCTTTCCAACGTGACCTAGATCATGAAAAACAACCGCTGGAAAGCGGAGATACACGCCTTCAAATATGACCGGAAAAAACCCCTGAAACTCTTCGCAGTTTAGCGAAGTCTCTCATCTGGAAGCTGCGTTTATTCTGACAAATGTCCACGAATAAATGAGTATTCATCGGTTATTTCTTGGCATTGTAATCAAAGAAATATCTGCTCACAATCTTCGGAAATCACGTAGGTTTGTGTTTTTTTTATTTTTTACGTGGTTGTTGTTGTTCATCGAAACATCTGACGATTGCCATTGGCAGTATCATTTTGCAAATTACGAACATGTCGGTAAGTTTACTGATTTTTATTGTGAATAAAACTGCATTTCTTGAGGAAAATAATACACACACATAGTTTTTGTTGAAATATATTATATAAAAAGGACATAAAGCAATAAGTTTCAGAATGTCTGGGATCTGAAATGCAGACAAAAACACATGAATGCCTTCTGTTTTGGAGATAATTATTCGACTTTACTGACTGCCCGGAGCTGGAAGCAGTGGGGTTCAGGCCAAGAAAACTATCTGGGGCTGACAGCTAGGATAAGCTGCAGTACTGAATGAGTTAACTGAATACGTAGCTCTTGATAACTAATTCTGTTGGACACAAAATAGCACTGGATTATAGAAGGTATATCATGAGAGGAATTGTTGAGAAATCGTGAATATAGCTTCTCTCGAAAGTAATACAAAATATACTCAAATCATCAGTGATTCGCAAACATCAATCCAGACCATTAATCAAATTTCCTAAATCGTCCAGAGTCTATGAAATGATTTTCCACGCTATCTCTAGTAACATCAGATTTAAGATATGGATTTCCAAATAAAAACGATTTGTATGAAATTCCAGGGTAGAATGCTGTATGTAGTTCTAAGAACACAGTTTGTGTCTGATCATTAAAGTTTGGACAGTATAAAAAATTAATGCTTATTGTTACACAATGACAAGTCTTCTATAAATTTAAATATATTAAATTTATGCACGTTCAAATCACCACATCAAATACACAGTTGTGCGTGAACAATCGACCCTATCCTCAGTCCAGAGAATAAACGGCATTGGGATTTATTGTCCTAAATTCTCTTTTCATTATTCAGTGTCATAAGAGTGAGGGACCAGGGCCATATCCCAGAGTATTTTGGGGTCACCTGGCTGCATGCTTTGGGGGTACCATACAAAATTATGCAACATGCAGTACTTTGAGTTTCAGCATTCTCATGGCATTAGATTGTGTACCTTCTACTCTAAGAAAGGCCTTCTGATTGCTCTGAGGTTGGAATCACAGCACGCAGCTCTTGAGCACCTGGCTCTCAGCCAATCAGCACCGTGCACTAGTAAATGGAGTAGAGTGAGCGGAGCATGTAACGGCTATAATCAAGATGCCTTGACTGTTATTGTGTAATAATTTAGCATAACATATCCCTATCCCTTTCATTTGTAGATACATGCTCCCTGTTTCGATACAGACCAGATGGGTATCTGTATTACAGTTTTCTACACAGTGCAGTCAGAGGGTGTAACACTGATTGTTAGGAGGTTACAAACTGTGACAATGGGAGTTGGGCCCTATCTTTACAGGTGACAAATGTTCCAGGATATGGTCATGGGCACAAAGAGCTTGATTCAGAATGGTTGAATAGGTGGAAACAGATTATTTATGAGAATAAAGAGTGAAAGAGGAAGAGTTACTGCTCTTTATAATATTCCTGGAAAAGTTACATCCCGTAGTCCCCTGTCTGTTTACTTCTTATAGTCTCACAATGCTTATTTTTAACAATCTATCAATATGAGCTGTCTTAACACATATCACACCTTCTGACAAGAAGCTTAACAAAGGCCATGCTCTTCTGCTCCATGTTGCAAGAATCTAACGATTCGTGAAATGTGTTGCATCTCAGGTACGCCTTTTTCAGACTGACTTTGCATGTGGCTAGCCAACAATGTTTACTATTGTATCGACTTAAAATAAAGTTTGTCTATCAGGTCTATGTCTATAATAACATTAGGCTAATGAGTTTGCATAATTTGCATTGTAACAATTTATTTCCCTTGATGATAACGCCATATTTGTCATCTACCTCTGGGATTATGACTGATAAACTTTGCTTGGATTGTGCCTCGGAGAAGTGAAAACGCCTTTCCGAACGTTTCTTTTCTGTGCATGTTTCTGACGATGAGCGCAGCTTTTCCATCAACACCTGGCACCACGTGTTACTAACTCTTCACGGTTGAAGGTAATTAAATCGCGCACCTTGATCGCTTATATCATTATTTGTAAACAAACACAGTTTTCTCAACTGGGTCAATCTCTCCATTAGTTTTGATGTTGTCAATTAATTATCACAGACATTCATTACTGACATTGCAATGTATCGTAGTTGATATGTTACTGGTGAATAAATTTATTTGTTGTTTTTCTTTGTGGTAGGCGGCATGTAATTCGGTGAGAGATGGCGAATTTCGATGGGCCTAGAAAATCCACAAGACAAGCAAGAAAATATGCAGATATTGGTAGAATTCTGGTAAAAGAAGAAATAAAAGCACGTGTTAAGCAGGTATGTACTTCTCGTTACAGCATCTGATTGCAGCAACTTGATCTTTGCAAAGCAGCAAAAATATTGTACGGTCAGTAGGTCAGGCCCACACAACAACAACAAAGTCGGCCAATGCCAGCTGCGCACACACGGCACTCGGCAGCACGGTAGGTATCCAAACAGATCTCTACCAGTGCAAACGATCTCTACCCGTAATGAAATTATCTCTACCGGTGCGTGAAGCGAGAAATTGTTAGATTTTGGAGAGGAGCATGCCCGGTCAAGGCAAAATAATCAGCCAAGCACCGAAAAGGTCTGTAAACCACATAGCACAGCGTACCCATATGAGTGTCTAGATTTATAGCACGTGCAAGCTAAAGCCTGATGTATTTTCGTTATTTTTTAATTTGGGACACAGGATTGCCATGTCGATTAGGAGAATCGACTCCATCATCAAAGAGGGGTACGGCGCATCACGTTGGGCACACCGGTTCTCGTCAGATCACCGAAGTTAAGCAGCATTGAGCTCGGTCAATACTTGGATGGGTGACCGGGTGCTGTACCGGCTGGGCTGATCAGTGTCCAGAATAATAGGAACTGTGGACACTCTCGTGTTCTGGCACATGTAGGCACCGTCGTGATATGACTGAAACAATGTTGAAAACGACGTTAAATCCTACTCACTCACTCACTCCATCATCAAAGAATGGTCTATTTTAGGGCATATCTGACTGTACACTAGCTGTGTTTGCCCCTTTAATTATGGCTTATTGTTCAAGTAACTAAAATAATTAAGCCTCAAAGTCGTCCTGTTTGATTGGGAGAAGAATTTCAATGAAAATCACTATTCATTTTACAACGATCTCTACCATGGATTTGTGATATGCATGTTTTTCTGTGCTGAAGTTGACAACGATCTCTATCAGCGCTTACAGTGTTGGGATAGGCTTACTCTGGGGGATTTATACGCTGAAACTAATGAGTCTACAAGGGAAATCAAGCCCGGGACAAAATCATATTGCATGTTAGGGCGATCCCGCTAAAATGGAGGTAAAAGAGGTCGTTGCTGAAAAGTAACTTGTTATTTATCTAATTTAATAGGCCAAATATCGGTCACGCTACTGAAACAACATTGACTGGTTCTTAAAATGGCAAATTAATTAAAGGACAAGGCACAATAGATAGATTAATGCGCCTGAAGTTTTGGAGCATTGATGACGAAGGAAACGACCCTTTTTTCCTCCATTTTATAGAGCGAGATCGCTCAAACATGGTAATATGATTTTGTCTTTATTGATTTTCGTATATATTTATTGATAAGGGTCTCCCTAACATGATTACGTTGGGGGAAAAGAACAACGTGCTATCAATACGCTGATGCTTTCGACAAAAAGATACATTTACCGGTACACAAATAAACGCGATTTGAAATTGAAAAAAAAGAGATGATACGATAAGGCGGCAGTTTGGCCTATACGTGGTGCGGTTGAAATAGAAAAAATAAACTGACTCCATTTAGGTCTTTTTTTTTCAGGAAATAGTACATGCTACGAATTCCAATTTCATGTCATAACTATACGTAATCATAAAGCGATCGATGTAGAACTTTCACAAATTGTGTACGTATATTTTCTATTGCCGTATAACACACATTTCATCTTTCCGATGAGAGATGTTATCAGGGGAGTTAATGACCTCGCGAAAACTATGGCGATAGAAACTCTTGAAGCTTTTTACATAAAAAAGTGGATCGACGACCCACTCAATTATTCAATGATAAAAAGATCGCATGACGGGAAACAGTGTTAAAAATATCAGCATAGCTCACATGACCGTTTCTGAGTTTGGAGATTGTTTCGTAGTCTTAAAATGCAATTTTCAACACCATACATTTGGATTAAATGTAAATTCAGATAAAATTTATTCATTTATTATCGACTTTCCGTTGTGTTTATGATCCAATAAAAACAATGCACGCGGATATATCTGTAGGCCTATGCCTCGAATTCCTTGCCTTGCTGCGCAGAAAACGTGTGACGTGATGATATTCGTGGGTATATACAGAAAAATCTAGATCTAAGACCATTTAATTTATTTAAGTTGTTCTACAGTACTGATCAACACCTCCGCTACTCACACCACAAAATCTAGGGTTGGTCACTGGACAACGTTTCCATTCTCAGAAAGTGTTAAATTGAAATTGTTGTATTTAACACTATTAATGTCCGAGAATTGACAAACAACGTTGAAAAAAAAGTTTTATATCCGGCATTGTATTGCAGTATGATGAGCAATACAAGTGTTAAATTCAGCCTAGTAAAGTGTAGTATAATGTTAGATATTTTTTCAACACTTTCTGAGAGTGTTACAAATATAACAGCTTATATGATGGTGTAACTCCTCGGACATTAATAATGTTAAATAAAACGCTTTCATTTTAAGAGTGTTGAGATCATCTTCATTATATCAAGCCAATTTCTTCGTTTTCACTTCGAACCTTCAGACGAAGGTCACATTGTGTATCGGTACGTAATTTACCGAGCTCCCAATGACAAGACCGCACTGACTCGATCATCTTTCGTGCGTGTGTGTGCAACTTGGCATCAGACAAATCCGCACAATACATCTCTGGTTCTACTAGGCCTGTTCATACGATTTGATTTGTAGATTTTTGTCCAACACTTTCCATGCACCGAACCTGTAGAGATAGTTGTCAGGAATTGGTAGAGATCTTTGTAATTTTAATTTCCAAAAAGTACATTGAGCACACATATTTTCACATAAACTTGCTTATTTTTACCCCTATATGTGAAATTTGACTGGAATTTGACAATATTTCGTTATAAAGTAGCCCCTTTCTATCAGGATTTCAATTCAAGACATTAAAGACCGGAAAATTTCATCACATTCTCAATACTGAATCGTCGATGGGGCGATCGGTGTCCCTGATTATGAAATAATCAGAGGACGCACTCTTGAAACAAGACCGAAATATATTTCCTCGTACATTTAGGCGTACGCTGCGCTATATCATTCCGAGTATTACTCAGGTCTTCCTGGCAAAATAAGCTGAAATTGGTACATACCACTATTCGTAAGCCCGTAATATTAGCTGGTGGAGATCGTTGTGCAGATGGTAGAGATCGTTTGCACTGGTAGAGATCTGTTTGGATACCTACCGTGGGCAGCCTCGAATCAGTTACTTCTTCGATAAATAATGAAAAAATATCCATAGGAGTGATTTTAAGTGGTTTTGGTTTAGATTTTAGCCGACATACAATTTTGTTTGATAGTATTTGGGCGCTAGCTTTGGTATAGCCTTGTTCTATACTACGTGAGAACAACGCTATGGCTGTAAACCAGATGGAGTTGTTGGGAAAATGCTGTACAGGCAATATTTGCAAAACCAATTGGCCATAACCAATAAAATAATTTGATTCTATGTCCACTTAGCTTTCATAAAAACACCTTGTTTATCAGCGACTGTCCATTTTTAGCTTGGCAAGAGATCTAAACTCGGGCGAGGGGGGTAAAACTGTCCACATCGCCGCCATCTTGCATCGATCAAAACGCTGATTACGCGCCACAACAACTCGCGATAAACACTACACGCACAACTGCGATGCGGACAGTTTTACCCCCTCGTCCGTGTTTAGACGTCTTGTAAAACTAAAAATGGGCAGTCGCTGATAAACAAGGTGTTTTTATGAAAGGTAAGTGAACATAGAATCGAATTATTTTATTGGTTATGGTCACTTGGTTCGGCAAATATTGCCAGTACAGCATTTTCCCAGCAACTCCATCTGGTGACTGGTTTACAGCCATAGCGTTGTTCTCACGTAGTATGGAACAAGGCTATACCAGAGCTATGTGGACGCGTGAGTTTGGGTGCAGATATCGGTATGCACTTAGGATTGTGAAGACTGTGTTTGGGTGCCGATTGTTGCGCAGTCTGATAAATTGCAATCAGGAAATGTTACGTCAGCAATCCAAGGACCAATGATTTGACCTTTGACAAAAGCTGTTTGACATGTTGTGGCGGAAGACATGTCATCCACGAGGTCCCCGAAGAACACAAATGAATGGGAACGAAATAATATTTTTCGTCAAAGGGCTTTCGAGTGTGCCAAAGTAAGCAATATCATAAGGTCTGATATTAATAGGATGAACTGTACAAATCTTTCTTTCTAAAACCCTGTAAATCATCTGTAATCCTTGAAACATTTTATAGACCCGCTCTTCCACTCTCCCGGGAAAGAAAACAATGAGGCGCTCGACAGGTGGGACTCGCCTGTGTTACACAGTACGCTCAGTCAACACACAGAACATAATTTTCTTACGTCAGCTACCCGACCCTCCATTTGTTTTCACCTAAACAGGTATCAGAGTTATTTCTCTTTGAACACGTAACTTCCGCTTTGCAGTTTTGATGGCGATTTCACGTTTTAAGCTCTGTGAATGTGGAACTTCTTTTAGCAGGTGTGATCATTTGGTTTGTTGTACACTTGAATGGTAAAGTAGTTACAACTGGCAAGGATCAATTTCTGATGATATTAGCAGAAATGTCAACCACATGCTGCGCATGTCCCTGCCAACTATGGAGAAAGAAACATGACAGTTTTGTTGACAAAATCTGTGTTTGAAGGCAGATTCCATCCACAGTAATTCCTCTAATGATTCAATCCCCCTATCAAAATTCAATCATCTCAATTTTGGGGACAAAATTCAATTATCTGTTCCAATAAATTTGATCACCTCTACTCATTGAAATAACAAGAGAATAATGGATTATCTTCAAGATTTTGGATCTTTTTGTCAACTTACAGTTCTGATAAATTTGACCTCCCCTAGATTCTATGGTGTGAAATTTCATTTCCTGCGATTATTATTAGGCATTACCATAATCAGAAGAGTCATTAGTTGGTTATCATAGTGCTGGAAATGCAAAATCATATTACTTATTCGATAAAATGCTTTTCGGGACTGTCTCAATTCTCCCCGCTGTGTGCAGTGAAAGATCTTGAGTGACTGATGCTTGTAGATGACCTCTATCTAGTTACACATCATGACCATTATGTATGTTATATGGTTAATGGATAGAGGTGGAATTTAGCGGTTTCTGACGTCAGAACTGACTATTCAGCCAATCAGATAATGTTTTAAGTCGTATCCGCTCCACAGTTTTAGTTTGGTCGCCCAAGTCCAAAAGGGATCCTCTGCCACTCGTAGAGTCCCCAGGGGGTGAGCAACGCTGCTTAGATTATGCATATGACAAAATTGTCGTTTGTATCCCTATTTTAGCGGGGAGCTCAGCAGGGTCCGGTGTTAATAAACATGGAAACTCTCAGGTTCAAAGGGTTAGGGCCATCCTTAATTTGTTTGTTGTCGGTAACCCGACCCTATCTCAGATATTTGGGTAGGCATGGTAGGTAGGTTGGAAAATATCATTTTAATACAGGTAACTGAAATTTACAGGAAATAGTTTTGAGTTTATCATGAAATGGGAAAAAAATAAAAATAAAAATGGCAGATAGGTCAAAGAATTTTGGATAGGGGGGATTTTGCTGGGTAGTTACATGTAGTTGGGGTTAACATATTTTTAAGGTGGGCCTTTATGTACTGTTATGGAGGTGGTTTTAAGCAGATTGTCATTCCTAATTCCTTACAATCATGATTCTAGATTTCACGAATACTGAAGAAGGAAGAGACGTCGAGAACTCACGAGGAGAAACTAATCTTGCAGCAGTCTCCAGAAATTGTGAAGTCCATAGATAAGCGAAGAAAACACAGACATACAGCCAAACAACGACTACTTGAGGTTAGTTTGAAGAGGAATGAGATACATAAAGTTGTATCTCAGAGATACATTTGTGTAATGCTAATATATCATTTGAAGACATTATCTTGTCACAGGAAGAACTGTACAGTTAGTGTTTACAGATTAGATCTGCAATTATGACCAAAACGGCAAATACATTGTAGGACGACATTCAGAATTTCTATTTGACGTCACATGTTACCCCCTACTGAGTTGATATTTATTCTCTGCAATGCATGTTTGAGGTAAAACAGAAACTCCATCAATGTAATTTATAGGCATAGCAAACGAGAAAAGGAAGGCAGTTTAATAGAGCCTGGAATTTCCAAATTCCCAGGGGTTCGGAAATGCCCTCCTTAAAGCTGACATGACCTTATTTAATGCACGAATGGTAGCGAAAAAAAAATATTCACAGATTTTAGTTCCAGTTGAATAATACCCGGCGGAACTAATCCGAGTGCCGAGTTCACGTCGCTATTCTGCCAACTTCTTAGCCGAGTACATTTGCCTTCACCGCCTATATAAAGCCTGAATCGACTGAGGACCTTGCCAGTCTGAACAGACTCTCGGACAGTCGACATCATATTTATGCTGTTGTTGTTGTCACCAGCACATATTCGGACTGTGAGCATCATATGCTATAACACAATAACTCTCACACAATATAAAGATATCTTGAAAAACCTGGGCAATATAATTAGGGATATGACTATTCAAACACGATTCAGACATACCGGTGGGTTTTCCTCGAAACATGGATCACTTGTCTATAGTAGGCTCCATGCCCAAAAGAAAGACACTTGTTTATCCCGTCACAGACTTCTCTGGCATTGTTTGTCAATTTACCTCCCTCGCCAAAAACACGAAGGGGCAACTGTTCATTCTATTTCATGATTATCAGTTGAGGCTCGATATGGTGCAATTCGATTGCGCTGTGAATTCAGCTTTCTGATACCGACTTCAAAATACTGTAATTCGGAAATTTCATTCCAAAGTAAGAATTGTTATATTTTATGTCTACTAATCAGGCCTGCCCGCACTCAATTGCAAATTCATAAAGACGGAGGTATAAACTGAAAGGTACATTGATTCTGATTGTCACCCCGTCCATTTTTAACTCATCCATCAGTAGTATAGAAATGCGAAATCTCTTAGCATTCTTTGTTGGGAAATCATGGTGGGTGAATGAAGCGAAAATGACCCTTAACCTTTGACTGTCGGTCATTTCTGATCACCTGACTGGCGGGTGGATGCAAAATAGAGGCTTGAAAAAACAGCCGGACATCTAAAAAATTCGAAAAAATAGGCTTCCTTACTCCGGTTCGGGTGGGGTACAAAATCACAGGGTCATGGTTTTATAAATATGCAGTCTATATATATTTGTCTTTGGGGTCATACGACTTCTTGTCAGCACGTCGGCATCGTTTTCCACTACCCTATTAGTGTTGTGTTTCATTCCCTGGAAGGTAGTTTGTTTATCAGCGGCCGTGCTTTCAGTTGTCAGTGGGTGGGGTTGCAGTATCAGTCAATGCACTGTCAGTGTCCGACAGTACGCTTTCAGTGTCTGCGTCAGCTTCTCCTCAACCATGTATATGATTTTGGTGTGGCATCATATCGTAGCTTCTGGTGAACGTCGGGATTGCTTTTATAGACCCAACACAGTAATGCCCTGCAAACACCTGTATTACCATCCGAACGCCCTAGTAGTGTAGCTCAGAAGCTTTGAATGGTCTAAATGATCACGTGATATCGTATGGAATTGACAATCAACGAAACGTAGTGAAGCGTGTCAATGCCCGACGTTACGCTTTTCACTAGTCTGAACGCCTTAACGCTATATCGTAGCGGCTTATCGCTCTATCGCAATGCCATAACGTCATCGCACACACATGCTCAATCTCACGTTCGGCTATTTCTGTATTGGCGGCACTTAGCCTTTCACATAGAACGAACAAAGAGCCTCCCATGAGGAGCGTACGGCAATCACGTAGTGAGCCGTCTACGAAATAGTGCCTTTGATAATCAAGCGATTCGGTCGCATTTTATTGTGTAATGAAGTTAATTGTAATCATGAGAAGACAATGCATTCAATTTATACAAAAATATTTCTATGTTGAATAATAGTAGTTGGTGCCGTGGGGCGGTATTGTCAACCTCACAGGGTGCAGCCATATTGAAGAAAAGTTCCGCCGCAAATTAATTGTGTGCATGCACGAACGTGATCCAGTTTCCACTCCCAGAAATCCGATAGGTCAGAGATCACTTTCGCAGCTACTGAGTTCTGTGGCTAGATGGACACATTTTTTTAGGATTGGGCATTGACCCTTGATGGAAGTCATGTCATCGCCCAAAACGATATCCTTTTATGGATGTGTCCTCGCCTGGGGGTGCCGCTGATACAATATAGATTGTAAGTGATGTCATACATAGAAATGACGTCATCATTAGAAGCGGATTTAGGGTTACGACCCACAGAGGTGATGAAAACCGCGGTCAAATTATGAAAACAGCAGTTCCAGGATATGTTGGCATTACAGTACTCTGGACTGTCCGAAGACGCTTAGGAATAGAGCAGAACGAATGGATGATCATTTCACACGAACAAGAGCGAACATGGTCGAGGATGCGTTTGATACACTTACAATAGCATAGGCGAATTGTAACCGCACCCATCGCGAATCCCACAGCTTTGTTGCCATGTGATGACGTAGGGGATAAATAAAATGTGTAATACACAAAATGCTTTTTGTGTAAACGCAAAATGCTCGTTGCTGTTGCTGTTAATCCTTCTTTCTCTCATTCGATTGCGTCAAGGAGATAAGACATTAGATGCTAGATTTAGTTGGGTGTATGAGTGTAGGCATCTTACTCCCCATCATTAGAGCCGTGCACTGGGCACGATTCACTCAGTGACTCACTCATTTGTACCTAACCCCATCATTCAGTCACATCTAGTTCCGTAACTCCGATAACATGCAGGAGGTGGTAACTTGTCAGGCTAGACTCATCATGCCCTACTGAGCGCAACCTATCGCCCGCGCTATCCCACAACCCTTGTAAAAAATGATGTAATGACCATTGCTGGCGACATGTCCTGTAATATCCATTATTCCGAATTTTGTGTTTGTCCAGAATACCGTTTTGCATCCACCTCCCAGTAACCTGGCCCGAAGAACCCTCGACGAACGCTTCAATACGAGACCCTGCACAACCCATGTGGACCTAAGATGGTATATCTAGATCCATTTGACTAGATGTAAAGTCTGTTTTTTTCGGATATTCGCCGAGATCTGCGGCCATTTCCGAAGTCCTACTTTTCGCGTCACTGGAAGTGACCTATTCAAGTGGTCATAGTGACTGAAGGCCAAAGGTTGGAGGTCTGATACGCCAGATTTCCCAACCACGAATGCTAAAAGAATTCACCTTTCTATACAACTGGTGGATAGGTCAAAATACTGGACGGGCTGACAATCGCAATAAGGGCTCTCAATTTGTAACTCCGTATTTTGGAATTTGCCATTCCGGTTTGCACAGCAACAGCAAGTCTCGCATTGTCCCCTTGGCACAGTAAACGGTCAACATGGGTTGGCCTGTAGCAGTATCGTCATACCGGGTATCGAAAAAGAGATCGCATGTGGAGTGCATCGTGTAGAGCCTCAAGAATTACCAAACCAGTCGCTTCGTGTGCCCTCTTCGTCGAGTGAGGTAAATTGAAATACAATGCTGTAGAAACTGGTGACGGGACCAACAGGTTTCATTGTGTTGAAGAAATACTGAAAGGTATGTCTAAATCGTGTATATATAGTTGTCAGATTCTTCAGATTTTATTACCCATTTTTTCAGATATATTTATACTGTTTGCGAATGAATGTGATATGATGCTCACAGAGCTCGAATTTTGGCTGGAGACAACGACAACATGAATATGATGTGCACAGTAGGAGTGTCAGTTCAGACTGGCAAGGTCCTCAGTCGATTCAAGCTTTATATATGCGGTGAAGGCAAATGTACTCGGCTGAGAAGTTGGCAGAATAGCGACGTGAACTCGGCACTCGGATTAGTTCCGCCGGGTATTATTCAACTGGAACTAAAATCTGTGAATATATTTTTTTTTTTCGCTACCATTCGTGCATTAAATGAGGTCATGTCAGCTTTAACCTGTCCGGGGACCAATTTACAGAAGTTATAAATTCCAGTTTTTCTCCTTTTATTATGTATAATTTTTCCAGAAAGCCAATACATTAAGCAGAGATTGAAGTATTCCGGATATATCCGGATTTCCGGATTTTTTAGAATCTCCAAAAAATTCCCGGATTTTCCGATTTTCTGTCTCACACGACCATGTTGTTGTTGTTGCTATTTTCGTCGATAATGAACCTCTGTTAAACCATTCTAACAAACAAAAAATCTTTTAGCTTGGGTTTGAGAATCTCCCAAAAATAGAAATTATGCGATTAAAATTTGAGTTATGTACCTCCGGGGGTTTTAATAAGTTTGAAATAACCAGTTCCTGAGTGATCCGCGTTATAATATTTCCAGCACAGTGCGATCTCCCCGCAGAGTGCTGTTTCCCAAAATAGACTCAGCTTGTATAAAGTAGGTCAGCGAATGCCGATTGCCTGTCGCGCTGTCTGCAGTAGCTGAGGGCGTGTCGTTCTCGTCCCGTGAATGTATCGGAAAGCAGTATGTTACCTCGTGTTCATCGGCGCCAGCTTTCATAGTGAAGTTTGTTAGACTCACTGTTGACAATGTCAGACGTATTTATAATTTAGAGTCGACTATGTGAAAATTGTTGACATGACGACTGACCTCAAGGACTTTGAAACTGGAGTCAAAAAAAAAGTTAAATGGACTCGCGACTGAAGGAAAAATATACGTGACCACTGGAAAGAGTGACGTCAAAAATCATTCTAAACATGCAAAAAAACCCTAAAAACTCGAAAACTTCTCAAATCTAATGGGACTTCACCCTGTCTGTTCGCTTCCTCACAGTCTGATGTTGAGTGCACAGAGTCAAATTCATTTGCTTCCAGTAGTGTGGCATCTACATCATGCTAGCTTTGATGGATGGAACTTTTTGTCCAGTATTTGAATTATGTACTGAAAATATTTGGTTACAAGGAAAAACTCAATATAAAATAATGCCTTGAATTTAGATGACAATCTGCAGTTTTATTTCCCAGAAATCGCTTAGAATGCTTCTCCAGCCATCTAGGACCCAAGAGCTTCCAGCTAGGCTTAGAGTGCTAGGATAGTATTTTTCCAGATTTTTTACAAAGATCCACTTCAATCTCTGATTAAGGTTGATTAACGAGGAATCATTTAAGGACTATACACTTGTTTTTTGTTTACTGTGCAAATTGACATTACATGACCTTATAAAGTTATCAGGTACTCTGTTGATGGAATGTTGATGTAACTTTCATGGCCAAATCCAATCTTCTGAGGTTAACCTTGCCATGTTTCCTTTAAAAGATCATGTTCTCTTCCCTCTGGTCAACTTTTTGTGGCATTTTCTTCCACAAACTTGTGATCAAATGGGCACCGCAACTTATAATGTCTCAGAGTTATTGCTATTATGCTATACGTAGTTGATGCCCAGGTTAGATCTTTTGTAACGTAAAGTTGGTCCGGAACCAGGCCTTGGTTTGTTGCTGCGGAACTCCACTATCCCCCTCCTCCCCTCCTCTCCTGACTGTATTAATTTTTTGGACTAATTACTTAATTTTACAATGTTTTCCAGATAGAAGATGAGCCGGAGTGTTTAGCGGAGAAATGTCACCAGCTCGCTGTTGCCTTCAGGGAGTGTAAGAAAGTTGTGGTGTACACTGGAGCTGGCATCAGTACTGTAAGTATGAGAAGACTGGATTTTGATTTCGGCAACTGAGCAACAACTCACATGTAGTATCTAGAGAATTAAAGATGTAATCAGCCTCAAATCTAGGCTGAAATCGTTGCCTCTCAAACTCAGCGAAATTGACATATGTTACAACAGGTACAAAATGAAACACATTTCGCCACAAGAAAACTAAATTTGTTTCCACCATTCATGAGAAAATAGAAGGAATTGATCTTTAAAAATAAACGGCATGGCATGCCGTTTATTTTTCCATGGCCGTGTCAACAAGCGTACACATGTGTGGTGCATTTTGCCAACGTATGCTATGCGAGAATACCGAACCTTAGGCACGAGCCTTGACGTTATCCCACGGCTGCAGTTGTTTAGCATTCAGATTCGTGATCGTCGCTACGTCACTCATGCGTGACGCAGTGATATCATTTTGCTCTCCACGTACAACACACAGTCAATGGCGAAACAGAAAACCCGTCAACATGGTCAAAGCGAGCAGAGTTACAAATTTATCTGACAAGATATTGTTGCATCCGTTGTATATAGCGATCCCACTATCATCAAATATAATACATATGATTCTTTAGTAATCTTCCCTGCTGAAAAACGCACATGGGAAAGTTCACAAAATCCATCGATTTTGAGGCTGATTACATCTTTAATTTCAGTGAGACCTGCATTTTTCTTAATATCGCAGGCCTGGAGTAACAATTCTGAAAATGCCTTGATAACAAGAAAGTTTCCTTAACTGATGTCACAGAACATGTAGTGCATGTCTGACCGGTTTGCTCATGTATGACCTTCGCAGAAGTATTGAATGCGAAGAGGAGCAGCTTAACCTGAAAAGAAAAGAAACTGACCCTGCATTTTGACATGTCTTAATCTTGATAACCGCTCTTGGAATCTTCATAATTTTATTGCAAATTCTAACGTGACATTACCGGTATCGTACCTCGGCCGGTTTGTGGTGTTATTTTCCCCAGTTTTCATTTTCATGTTGTTTAAAGAATTCATTTCCTACTTTATCAATTTTCGGTTTCTCCGAATGAGTTGAGATTATTCAGAAAGAAATCTCACTAAATTGTGGGACATTCCACACCAAATCAAACAATTTGACAGCTTTGACTATCACTTTCACCAATGTCCATGTAATTTGGTAAGATAACTAAGCTATATGTAAGAAACCTCTGGAACTTATCCATCCTACCGAAGTTCGCTGGGACGGTGATGGTCGAAGCTGTGTTGATTTGGTGTGGAATGACCTATTTTTTTTTCTGAGATAGCCTTGACTCTTTGCATAAGGACATGTGTGTTGATATCTGTGTTTCACATAACAAGTCTTTTGAAAATCAATGGGGGAGAGGGTAACTCTACACAAATCATGAAGTCAATGCAAAAAATAGTACTGAAAGAAAACTTAAGTAGTCACTTTAGAACTTAGAATGTCAATTTCGTACATGAATAAATATGCCAACAAGAAAATCATCTTAATTCAATGACGTATGTTATTACATGTATTGAATTGCACCCAGTAACCACTAAATATCAATGATGGAGGTGGATGAGAAACACCAATCAAAACACACATGGCCTAAATCCTGGATCGAAGTAGATAACTGATTTTATATCAGATGGTGTAGCCTATTCTGTTGACAATATCATAGGCCAAAGAACATGATAAATGGACAATATTAACTAAAATGTTTTGTTCTGATTTTAGGCTGCGTCAATCCCTGACTACAGGGGACCTAATGGAGTTTGGACATTGCTTCAACAAGGGAGAGAACTCAAGTTTGTATTTTATATCATAAACTTAGCTTTGCTCAACCACATACCCTCATATAGTCCGGGAGCTTCAATCATCCAGTACCCCCAGGAGCATGTCCACACCTCTTGGGCACCAAGCCCCACCCTATATCTTCTAAACTAAGCTTCGTAGTTAGGGTATCCAACCCAAGCCTACTAAAGTTCACTGACCTTGACCTATTTTTACAAGGTCATTTAGTGTTTATGATATATCTTGAAGAATTATAGCCAGGCTTTCAAAATTACATGTAAGTCTATGTATGCATCTGGTGATGATCCAGAAGTAAGTTGAAGATGACTGACATTGACCCATTTTTTAAAGGACAGATTCTATTCATTTATTTCCACACTGAGCGATGTTAAATAAATGTTGTTATTTATTTATTTTTTTGTCTCTGATCTGATTGGAAGAAAGCTCACAGCTCATTTTTATAATTTGTAGACATGTAGGTTGAAGAATGATAGAAATACTGGTATATCTACTTTGCTTGGTTTAATTTGAAGTATTGTGTCTGCTCGAAGCTTTTGAAAAGTTGGTAGCCCAAGCCCAGCTGAATTTGGATTTGCAAAGTGTCATCGCTTGTCTTTCCTTGATTGTGATGTCACGTCAGACCAGCCACTCAAAGACTGAAAGTTACAAGTATTGACGTCCTGCCAGGTTGTCTGATTGACATCCCAAGTAGCATCAAACAAAAGCAGATAAGCGTTGCGGATTTCATTTCTGCAATCATCAGAGCTTGAGTTACCAACTTTGGAACACTTTTATAAAGCCACAAGGAGAAAAAATACCTTGAATAAAACTTAACGAAGTATACAGGCTAAAATTTCCGTCATGAAGAATAAAACCGTTGCATTTAACCTTTGAACCTTGTCTCTATTAACAGAGCCCAAGACCTCAGTGATGCTGAACCAACCACCACCCATATGGCCATTGCAAAACTACATTATGAAAACATGGTGTGTGGAGAGGCTAAGTTTCAATAGTGGTTATCTTGTTAAACTCGTTCTTTCGATTAAATTTCAATGTCATTGTCTAGCTTCCAAAATCCAGATGTCCCACAGATTAGTTTCATATAAACTAGAATGAAAGTAACTCCGAAAAGTGAAGTCATTGTGATATTCTATATTTCGGTAAAGGTTATACCATCGTCAGGAATATACAGGTAGCAAGATTACAAGAGTATATACACAGGGTGAATACAGTTAACCGTCCAAGCTGAACATTCTATATACAATGGATCATAGCAGTTTTTCAAAACAATAAAATGGAACACAATTCTTTACATGGTATCAAGCTATGGTAGAGACTAAGATTCTATAAACAATGACTTGAACTCATTTGAACACAATTAATTCTTTAGATGCTTTCAAACCATGATTGAGGTCAGGACTTTTATCTTTTATGGCAACAGCTTCCTTGAACATCAACTCACTCCAGTGTCTGGCATAGTCAATTACTGGCAGGGTAGTAGCATATGTGCAGTTGGTTTAAATTCCTTGACCGACCTGGTATTACGGTCTGGTAATAACATTAAGTCATAAATGTGCTGGAAAGCATCGCATTACATAACATGGGAGTGAATTTCACTATTAGGATTAGAGTGTTCATTTAATCTGGTCATTAAACATCTTTCTGTTTTCCCGATATAATTTTTACCACACCCGGGACAGCAAAATTCATATACAATGTAACTTTTCAGAAAGTCTGGAATATAATCTTTGTAGGACACAAATTGTAGATAACTTGCGTGTATTATAGATAACAATAAACCTAGCGGCACCATTTAATAGCCGTTTCATTTTCTTGATAGTTCTGTTAACAATTCGTTCACCCTGTCTGCCAAAATAGGGTAAGCGGAGATATATGTCTAGCTTGTCTCGCATAAAATTTGAATTCAATTGGGTTCCACTGGAAAGCAGCCATTTAGGCGGTATCAATATACTGAAAAAATGCATAGATATTTTTTTTTAAAGTGAGTGTCAATTCTCTGAATACCCGATGAGTGTTAAATTTGCACTGTGATAGAGTTTTTTGTTATGGAACGATGCAGCACGTCACAACACAACATTGTCACAAATGTATTCCATTCTCGGCATTGCTGCGATGTCACACAAAACAGTGCAGGAGGTTGGAAGTATGTTGTCGTTAACATCGTCGCTGATGTCAAAAGCGGCTGCGAAGACTTCTCTTCCACTGTAGAAAGCTGTTTTCGAATCCCCGGAGAGAATAAAATTGAAATGTTGGGGAAAATATTTATTACATTTTATTATTCACATCGTTATCTTGAGTAGGACATACACTCACACAAGTACCACATTTATATTTAATGAACGTAACTAAGTTATAACCGATTTTTCATGTCCTGAATAATTAGAAATTGTACTAAGTCACCTGTATTGTATTATGATGGTGTTTAGGTGAACCATGTCGTGTCTCAGAACTGTGATGGCCTTCATTTAAGGAGTGGTCTGCCTAGAGAGGTTCTCTCCGAAGTCCATGGGAATATGTATATCGAGGTATGTACAACCAAAATAGGGAATATTAGTTACACGGTGTGTCAGTGACCCAATACATATATGGGGTCAATAAAATTCATATATAATTTTACTGACCCAATATAATTCTGTATTGGGTCACTGACAAACTGTGTAACAAATTCATCCCGCTGAAGACCCCTTCTGAAAATCTGAATGTCCTGGGGAGAAATTGTGGTGAAAAGATAGCTTGTGAGCAACTCAGGCCCTATGTTGTTGTTCACGAAACCAAAACTGCAACTGAAGTCACACATTTGCAATATTCATAAGCTAATCATGATGAACTAGGCCCTGTTGACAAATTGAGTGCTATCAAATTTAGAACTACAGCTGCTGAAGCTCACCTTTATTACGAATATAGCCCGACGAGTGATCGACGCAAGTGCTTTGCGACAAGGTCTACAATGTACTGAACAGAGAGTTACCATGGATTACAATCGACTGCGGTGGATGGAACATTATCGGGCGCCCATGTGACCATGATCTCGCATTTTCATTGGATGATTTTGTCTGACGAGGAATAAAGCATGATGCAAGTCATATGTACTGATTTTGTCCCCTATCATGTTGATAAATACTTCTTACAGAAAATGTTGATTTTCAATAGAGATTTAAATTGTCCATTCGTTGTTCCAAAGTCATCTGAGTTGAAAAACCTCTGAATTGAATGAAGTTGATAGCCTTGTGTTGATGTCGTTATAACCCTCTCTTACCAGTACTTAAATCCTGGTACAAATACATTTCAAAGATTTTATGACATTGGAATTTAGGAAAGGAGAATTTCTAAATTTTTATCATATAATTACACAGCATTGGAAAGCTTGGATTATCATCTTTGAAATCACATCTTCTAGGATGATAAGAGTATAACACGGACCTTTTTGTGTCCATTAATACCAGCATGAAACTGGCAAAATTACTGATGCATCGAGAGTTAATTCAAGGAGTATACAGTGAAACCTGCATAAATCAACCATGCTTGGCATCAGTTTGATAGGTTCTGGTTATTCAAGACTCAAAACAATTTAAATTACAGTATTGGGACCATGGATAGTGTCGGTATTCATACATTGGTTTGTTGTCTCAAGTGTCTGTATTCATGGGTTTCATTGAATAATGTAATGCAAAATACAGAGAAAAAATAATGTTAATGAGTTAGCATAATGTGTGCTGAAGATGACTGACCTTGACATATTTTATCAAGGTCAGATTCTATTTAGTACAATATTTCATGAAGGATTATATGTACATTGTCCAAATTTATACCACATATGCCTGGACCTGAAGTCTATTGAATATCACTGACATTGCCATATTTTCCAAAGGTCAAATTCTAAGATCTCCGAATTCATGTTCCATATGCAATTGAGTTAGAATAGACAAGAATATTGTTGAAGCTGACTGACCTTGATCTATACAATGAAGATTATAGTTAGAGCTAAGAATTTGGCAAAAAATTTCCCATCAATTAAGATTTTGGCAAAAGCTGACCTGGTTCAATTAACTTCCTGTGTATTTCTAAAATGTCACCCCTACTAGGTCACATTTTTGTTAACCTACATGATGCTGTCAAATTTCTAAAAATACGTTTAGGGATATTGTAGCCCATTGGGCTATTTTCTATCTACAGTTGCAATTTGTTGTTAGAGGCTTCACCAGGGGGAGACAATTTGTACCAGAATTGAGATGGAGGTCAAAGATTGAGGTCACTGTGATCCAGAATTTTGTTTTAAATTTCAAATTTTGGGGATTTGATGCAAAATAGAAAGTGTGTCACCTATCGAGGTCGAGATAAAAAGGTCAAGGTCACTGTGACATCAGGTAGTCATTAAAAATCGCACATTTTTTGGAATGGATGCATTAGTGGTAGACTATGTGTTGCTTACCAAATTTGGGGTCAAGCTCAAAGGTCAAGGTCATGGTGGCCAAAAAATCAGAAATGGATACATTTGAGGAGATGATGTGTTGAGGCAAAAAGGTCAAGGCCATTCAGCCCAAAGATCAGGAAGTAGTTGAGAATCTTGATGCCACATTATAACTCCAATTCAAGGCTGTGGAATGTGGCCAGATTTCATGTATACCACCAAGTCATGGCAAACATAAATCATTTTAAGATCACTCCAGTTTGAGATTGTGTTGTGTGTCTTTGCATTTATACCTTAACATAAAGAGTGCAGAAACTCCCTTGATTTTGAGATCAAAAGGTCAAGGGTCACTAAATTCCCACACAAGACTTCTCTTTTTTTTTGGGAAAGATAATTGTTAAGCTCCACAATTAAAATCTGTTGTTGTGCAGGTGAATATTAAAGTGTAACTGTGGCACTTGTGTAAGTGTATGTCATATTCAAGAAAACGATGTGAATAACAAAACGTAGTAAAGTTTTCCACCAACGTTTCACTCGTATTCGAACTCAAAGGATTCAAAGGCAGCTTTCTACAGTGGGAGAGAAATCTGCACTGCCTCTTTTGACATCAGAGATGACGTTAACGACGTCATACCTCGAGCGTCCTGCACCGTCTGTTGGACGTCGCGGCAATGCAGAGAATGGAACAGTTTTGTAACAATGTTGCGTTGTGACGTGGTTTATCGTTTCATAATAACGTCACAAGTTCTGACATGCTTGTGGTGCTGTGCATTACAATAGTAACGTTGAAATTGTCAAAATTAAAGTCATAAAACAAGAAACAGGGTATAAATTCTGTAATTTGGAAGATTATCTTGGATATGACGTAAACTTGCAAAAGTACCACAGTTACACTTTAAGGCTCTATTGACAAATTGCTGTAACTTGCTGAAATTAAATATTTATCCTTTTAGATTTGCAAGGATTGCAAGTCATCAAACGAATACATCCGGCTTTTTGATGTTACTGAAAAGACTGGTGTACGAAGGCATCGTACGGCGCGAGAATGTCATCAGTGTGGATCAGAGCTTCGGGACACGATCGTCCATTTCGGCGAGAAGGGTGGCCTGCTGTCTCCGTACAACTGGCAAAAAGCTGCGGATGCTGCTGATGATACAGACATGATTGTCTGTCTGGGGTCCAGTCTCAAGGTATTGAGCAGGGATTCATAGAAGTCCAAATTTTACGAACCGAAATCTGGAAAATTGAGTTTTTTTCACTCAAATTGAGTTAAAATAAAATTTATCGGCATTTTTTATCCCTCAAATTGAGTATATAAATTTTTTACAAACCAGGGTAAATGTTACCTTCTGTGAACCTTGTCCACTGTTACCAATTCAGGTATTTTTTAACCTTTTGTGTAATTAAAACCATTTTGTGTCGTTGATTGCGTTTACTCGTTTCCATCATTATGTTTTCAGGTATCCAGGATACATGAACAAATTATGTTAGATTTATTCAAGTTGTTTATGAGTAATACTTCAGGTAATCAGGTAAAACTTTGTAATGCTGCCGGTACTGGTTTTCATTTATATATACATGTACATGTAGTTCTCATATACATGCAGTGAGGAGTGTCAACTATTTCCCTCTCTGAAAGCTGTTATATCTCAATCAATCAACAGTACGTAACAGAACTTTTAATTCCTTTTTCCAACTTCCACACAGGACTGTCTGAATAATACACAAACACACATCCAATTTCAGTATACAAATATGGCCCAACTTGTTAGGTGGTAATTATAAAGAAAATATATATTGATATCATAAAAACCCCATTTATCTATTAATTTAGATCTAAAATTAAATTTGAAGAAACCATTATCCAAAATTTAACATTAACAGAAAAATAATTTTAATGATGGAAACATTTAACAAATGCAATGAATTAATAAATATAAAAATATTGTGATGACATAAGTGAAGTTCCAGTTATTGTGATATTATTCAATTACAAATGACCACCAAAAATCACACTGGTTTATAAAACGATGATTGTAAGCCTATATATTTTATTTATATACACGATGATTGTATTGGGTTACACAAATAATAGGAGTCTTGAGGATGATATTATTTTGATAGAATATGGTTAAAAAAAAGGAGGAAAAAAACAACAACGAAACGCTTCAAAACGCTTGTTTGCTCTCTCGCTAGGAAGAGTTCACTCCCTTGTCATGTCACGCTGTACGGTTGTGTCAATTTTCGTTATAATCAAACCAAAGTGAAAATGATACAGTATTACTATTTTCTTAAGACAGACCACACAGATTATACAAAGAAATACTTACGATTGGCATTCTACGAAAACAACGTGTGTTTATTCAGTATCGTTTGTATCTCCCTGCGTGGGAAGGAACGAGAACGAAAATGTCGAACGAAAACGAAACCAAAAAAAATAATATGGCGACTCGTCGATTGTTCATTGAAATTACGGTTCATACGTATTCGGGATTCTTCCACGGAAATATACGTCGATGTAACTAACATTACGTCGGATAAACTAGTCTCGGATGAATATATCCTGTTAACAGACTAAGTCATTCGAGGTAAATTCAGAGCAGCTGACGGAGTTTGCACTTGACGTTGTTGTTGCTGCCGACAGATTCACATGTGCTTTCGCGACCATGGGATGATTTCCCAACAACCAGGTATTGAAATTTCGAATTTACGAAGCTTGAAAATTCAGTTTCCGAAGTTTGAAAATTCAGTTTCCAACACACAAATTGAGTATAAATATTTTTGTGAAAACTTTCGATTTTTTACTCAAAAAAATTGAGTTTTGAACTGAAAAATTGAGTTTTAAAACTCAATCTACGAACCGAAATTCGGTACGTAGAACTGACGTGTATGAATCCCTGATTGAGTCTCGTTATTATTGATGGGAGGTATCGCTTCCGCTCCCCTCAGCTCCCCTAAAAGCTGATCAAGGTGAGCGAGTAATCGCACCTCTCAACTCCAGAGAGAGAAACATTGTTCAACAAAAAATTACTGACCTTTTAATTAGAAATAACTTGATGAAATCCTGTCATCAATCATGCTGCAAAAACTGTAATCTCATGTCCTCTTTTCCTAGAGGTGTGTTTCACAGTGCTACTATGCATGGCAGTTGTACAGAAGCACTGTCAAAGAGCCCAGTTGTGATGAATCGAACTCAAGGTTTTCCTTTGCGTTACCATGTGTTTAGTGAGACGCAAGTACAGGTTTCAACAGCAACAAGATTTTCAATAAATTTTTGCATGTGTATGTTGTGACACTCTTTGATACTATTCTGTATGAAAAACAACTTCACATTCGTGACATTCTTGAATACAGATATTGGTGAACAACTAACATTATTCAATGCAAATATCGACGAGTGCAAATCGCTCTTCTCACAAAATTGAAAGGTGCGATTTATTTATTGCTTGACTTCAATTTTCAAACCTGACTCACGGGATATTCATACTGGACAAGGGGTCGCTGGTGATACGCCTCCGACGCTGGTGATCACCACCAGTGTGTACCGTAGGCCTAGAATATGAACAAAGCAACAGTGAACAAACCAACAGATTGGCAATTTCCATGCGATCGTCTCAGAGAATGGAATGGAAGTACCACCTATTTGGACGAATAAACATTAACATGTCGGTTGAGCAGAATTTTTCAGAACTTTTTCACTATAAACTGGTTTTGTTACCCCTCGGCCAACTTTGGCCTAGGGGTATTGTCGTCATCATGTACGGCTGTCCGTACGTCCGTCCGTTACCGCGATATCTACAGAACCGTTTCATGCATGGCAAACTTGTTACATCTATTTATCTTCACGTAAATCAGAAGCCTATCGAAAATGAGTCATCTCGGACAATATTTTGCAGAGTTATGCCCCTTTTTACAAATAAAAATCCATTTATGATTTGTTCTTGTGATAATTTCAGAACTGTTCCATATACAACATCCTAACGTGATACAGTTGTTTCTCTTGACCTGAACTAGATGCCTATCGAAAATGAGTCGTGTCAGAAAGTATTTTGCAGAGTTATGCCCCTTGTCTAATAAAATCCGTTAACGCGATATCTACAGAACCGTTTCATGCATGGCAACCAAACTTGTTACATCTATTTATCTTCAAGTAAATCAGAAGCCTATCGAAAATGAGTCATCTCGGACAATATTTTGCAGAGTTATGCCCCTTTTTACAAATAAAAATCCATTTATGATTTGTTATTGTGATAATTTCAGAACCGTTCCATATACAACATCCCAACGTGATACAGTTGTTTCTCTTGACCTGAACTAGATGCCTATCGAAAATGAGTCGTATCAGAAAGTATTTTGCAGAGTTATGACCCTTGTCTAATAAAATCCACTAATTCCTATGTTAAGTTTGCATATAATTTCTATATCATGTTTGTATACTATCACATTTATTTATTGATTGGATGACTGATTTATTGATTTATTCTCTTACACAATGCGAAGAATGCCTGCAAATCTGTTTTGAAAATGACACTAGATGCCTATCGAAAATGAGTCGTGTCAGAAGTATTTTGCAGAGTTATGCCCCTTGTCTAACAAAATCCACTAATTCCTATGTTAAGTTTGCATATTATTTCTATATCATGTTAGTATACTATCACATTTATTTATTGATTGGATGACTGATTTATTGATTTATTCTCTTAGACAATGCAAAGAATGCTTGCAAATCTGTTTTGAAAATGACATACATGTGCCATTTAGTATACATGTACTGTATTTATCTAGCCATGTGTACTGTTGTTTTGGTGAGACATCGATACAGCTCTTTCAATTTATTCCAGAAACAAATTAATTTAAGGGGAGGAAAACTTTTTTTTTCAAAGAAAGTACACTTACAATACCAGGGGTAAATATTTCTTCCCACAAGCCAATCAATTGGTAGAGACACCCTTACATTATAATAGCTGGGGTTCAGAGCCGAGGGGTTTCGATAGCGCAGCTTCATGTTTTTATTTGAGATCCCAGTCATTTGTTATTTATTTTTATTTTTTTTGCAAACAAGAGATAAATGAACTCTCAACTAATTTTCACAGAGAAGCCCTAGAATAAAGGTATAAAATCTAACACTAGGCTACATGTATTCTATCGATAACAACTTCTTTATACATATAGGTTAGTAGAAAATCTAACTTAGACCCGAAGTCACTCTTTGATAACTGGTGTAAATATGATAAATATGGACAAAATTTCCCTGCTATTCCAAGTGAGGACCACTATGCTTGCATTTCATAAGTTTGGCAACTTCAAGTCTGAAATAGTCCAGGTATCATCATTTAGAGATAACAAAGCGACCCGATTAATGATTCAGAACTCATGCCGTCAGTCACCCGTCAATGCACCGCTCGCTGCTATCTGGAAAAGATTTTTTTTTTTTTTTTACTGGACATATTCGGTGTTTGTTTTTTTTGTTTTTTTTTTTTTACAAATTTTTTATTTATTTCAGATGGGGTACATGAGAAACCGTTTGCTGTGTACATACAGTAGTATATATATAACATATGGTCGCAATTACACCTTTTGGTTGCGAGTCTCCTAATCAAGAAGTCTTTTCCATATTGTCCATCTCTTTTCAAAATCCTCTGCTCTACAGTTCATACTATAACATACTCTTTCTATTTGATAGTAATGGATTACTGAATTTTTATCTCGCCTTACGAAGTAAAGGGGAGATATTGTGAGAGGGGGAAAGAGGATGTCGTCGTCGGTGTCGGTGTCGGTGTCCCCTGCCTGGAAATGAATGGGTTTTTGGTTTAGCAAGTTAAAAAAAAATCTAGAAAAATTAGAAAAAATATAAAAAAAATATAAAAAATATGGGGGGTGGGTATGCCACCTGGGGTACTACCCCTGGGGTACTCTAATGTTAAAATCCCTATGAATGAGTTTTGCGTTTAGCTGAAGTGCACATGTACATCTGTACTTGGAAAGTTTCTTGCAGTTGTCCGCTGTCATTGGATGATTATGAAACTTGGTATACATGTTTCTTATGATAAGAGGATGTACCTGTGCTATTTTTGAGAAGAAATATTAATTTTTCTCAAAATTATGGCAAATGAAAAGTTTTCTGTTTAGGTAAATTGTACATGTAGGCCTCTACATGTATACATATACATCTACATGGTAACTTTGCTCCAGTTGTCAGCTGTCATTGGATGATTATGAAACTTGATACACATGTTTCTTATGATTAGAGGATATACCTGTGCTATTTTTGACAAGAAATATTAATTTTTCTCCAAATTATGGTAAATGAAGAGTTTTCTGTTTAGGTAAATTGTACATATACATGTCCATGGTAAGTTTGCTCCAGTTGTCAGCTGTCATTGGATGATTATGAAACTTGGTACACATGTTTCTTATGATAAGAGGATGTACCTGTGCTATTTTTGAGAAGAAATATTAATTTTCTCAAAATTATGGCAAATGAAGAGTTTTCTGTTTAGGTAAATTGTACATACAGGCCTCTACATGTATACATATACATCTACATGGTAACTTTGCTCCAGTTGTCAGCTGTCATTGGATGATTATGAAACTTAGTACACATGTTTTTTATGATTAGAGGATGTACCTGTGCTATTTTTGACAAGAAATATTAATTTTTCTCCAAATTATGGCAAATGAAGAGTTTTCTGTTTAGGTAAATTGTACATGTAGGCCTCTACATGTATACATATACATGTACATGTACATGTATACATATACATGTACATGATAAGTTTGCTGCAGTTGTCAGCTCTCATTGGATGATTACGAAACTTGGTACAAATGTTTCTTATGATTGGAGGGTTTATTTGTGCTATTTTTGAGATGAAATATTAATTTTTCTCCAAATTATGGCAACTGATTGAGTTTTGCGTTTAGCCGAAGTGCACATGTACATCTGTAAACCACAGTTTGCTGCAGTTGTCAGCTGTCATTGAATGATTATGAAACTTGGTACACATGTTTCTTATGATTAAAAGATGTACCTGTGATACCATCCATACCATCACTACCATCCATACCATCACTACCATTCCTACCATCACTACCATCCATACCATCACTACCATCCACCATCACCATCCATACCATAACTACCATTCCTACCATCACTACCATCCATACCATCACTACCATCCATACCATCACTACCATCCATACCATCACTACCATCCATACCATCACTGCCATCCATACCATCACTACCATCCATACCATCACTACCATTCCTACCATTCCTACCATCCATACCATCACTACCATCCATACCATTCCTACCATCACTACCATCCATACCATCACTACCATCCATACCATAACTACCATTCCTACCATCCATACCATCACTACCATCCATACCATCACTACCATCACTACCATCCATGTCATCACTACCATCCATACCATCATTACCATTCCTACCATCCATACCATCACTACCATTCCTACCATCACTACCATCCATACCATCACTACCATCCATACCATCACTACTATCCATACCATCACTACCATCCATACCATTCCTACCATCACTACCATCCATACCATCACTACCATCCATACCATCACTACTATCCATACCATTCCTACCATCCATACCATCACTACCATCCATACCATCACTACTATCCACACCATCCATACCATCACTACCATCCATACCATCACTACCATTCATACCATTCCTACCATCCATACCATCACTACCATCCATACCATCACTACTATCCATACCATCCATACCATCACTACCATCCATACCATCACTACCATTCATACCATTCCTACCATCCATAACATCACTACCATCCATACCATCCCTACCATCACTACCATCCATACCATCACTACCATCCATACCATGACTACCATTCCTACCATCCATACCATCACTACCATCCATACCATTCCTACCATTCCTACCATCACTACCATCCATACCATCACTACCATCCATACCATCACTACCATCCATACCATCACTACCATCACTACCATCCATACCATCACTACCATTCCTACCATAACTACCATTCCTACCATCACTACCATTCCTACCATCACTACCATTCCTACCATCACTACCATCCATACCATCACTACCATCCATAGCATCGCTGCCATTCCTACCATCACTACTATCCATACCATCACTACCATCCATACCATCACTACCATCCATACCATCACTACCATCCATACCATCACTACCATCTATGCCATCCTACCATCCATACCATCACTACCATCCATACCATAACTACCATTCCTACCATCCATACCATCACTACCATCCATACCATCACTATCATCCATACCATCACTA
>JAVTVY010020684.1:0-71042 GCA_036873755.1 Hanleya hanleyi
AATGCGAGTGCTGAGAGCCGAGTACTTCCAGACGAAATCCCGCAAAGTTGCAAACCCACAGTACGACTGACAATACTCCATCAGACACAACACCTTCCAATCCAAATACTGATACTATAGAAGGCGTGGAGCCTGTAACACCAGAAGTAAACTCAACTGAACGAAATGTGTCATCGAAGCCCCATGGCCACTAACGTTGTAGAAGGTATATATCATACTCAGGAACACTTGGCTCAGAACTTGAGTATCTAGTTTGCTGACTGGTCCTGTGATTTCTCTCCATGTCACAGGCAATGACGTTCAATTTTCTACCACTGTGTGCTTGTGAACCTGTCTCATACTGAAGTGTCAAATGGACTTTAGCCTGTTTTCCAGTTTCTGATACCACAGCCTGCTGCATAAGATTGAGAGCCAAAGCAGTTCCATCTGCGACTCGATTTTCACCCATGGTCAATACGTTGTTTGAAGAACTACAAGTGGTTTTATCCTCATTGACCTTCTCTTTACACAACATAGGATGACGCTCTGATTTGTCAGACATGAGACTAGGCTGTCTATTTGGACATTTCTATATGTGGTGCTCTTCAAAGAGTTTAACTGCTTCAGTGCCTTATACTTTGCCATCTTTGCTACCAATAGGTCTGACACCTGATGACGTTTTATCCCACTTCTATCCCATGATGCAGTGTACATCCATGACAATTAAATGACAGGTGTGGATCGTAATACGATTAAATTACCCTGTCAGCTCCCTCATGTAACACATCAATTTCATCGCGTCCTTTAATGTCATCCTGATGTGTGTATGCTGTCGGACTGCGTTCTTTGTCTTTTCCTTCTGCCTTTTCACAAACATAGTGATACCTTTTCGCGATCTCCTGTGGTTGTGCCTCAGCCTGTCTCGCTACAGCCTATCGTTCGCGCTCCAGAAATATCATGAACGAGATGAAAGGGTTAATCATGTCACCAGATGGAAATGCGAGTGATGGTCCACATCTGTCATAGTTGTAGTGTTGAACCGTCCCATTGCCTGTTACTACATGTTCCCTCCATTGATTAATTCCACTGAAGCCAGATAGTCATCCACTCTCGCGAATGTTAGTTTCTGTCGACTTTACAGGGTTTCTTACACACCGGTACCAGTATCGTCATAATGCGCCTCTAATTTATGCCACAGCAAGTCATCAACCTCAAAGGATTTCAGTCAGCTCTGAACTCAGGTCAGGCCCCTCTTTTACCGGAAGGAGTTGTGCAGAGCTGTTCCTACCAGTTTAGTATAGTGGGAATTGATGACCAATCAGTATGCGCATTTTGAACAGGAGTCCAGGCCTTGAATGGAGTACTGGTTCAATATCCAGGCGCAGGTCCCAAGCCTATATGTGTCCACCCTTCCTGGATAGCAATATTCCAGAAGGGTGAGTGAGTGACTGAGTAGAATTTACTTTCAACAATATTTCAGCTATATTGCGACGAACCAACTAAGCATCACCCAGCCAAGTTGCGTTCCTGTTACTTCAAAGAAGAAATCGTTGAAGCAGCATGAACCAGATACCTTCCATCCACCCTATAAAACACTGAGGACATCACACAATTACAACACATATAAGGGAAGTGGGAAGAGGTTCCAACAGTAGCATAGAAAGAGGATTTAAAGCCGCATTGACCTACTTTCAAGGAGGTCATATGGAGGTCACAGAGGTCAAGTGCACTATACTTCCGGCAATATGACCAAAAAGCTACCTCCGAACACAGAAAAGTTCCAATTTTTGCAGGGTATGTAGTCCTCCGCGGTGATGCGGTCTGGCGGTGATGCGGTCTGGCGGTGATGCGGTCTGCCTCCGCGGACAGAAAATAGTCTTCATCTACATATACAATGCCATCTACGTACACCGTGGACCCTTCTTCCCACGCCTTTTCCGTTACCAGGACCCTACGCGAGGCTTCACCCTAGACCCCGATCTTGGATGGCCTTCGAGAAAGTGGTGCCTATTGTGTACCAGCTGTTTACACCGGAAGAGCGGTCATCAGACGAGTTGGACTGGTCATTTACCATGGACAATGTGAATCCCAATGAACAAATTATCAAACCTAGCAATGAAGAGGAGGCAGAAGACGAGGCTATAGACTATCCGGCTAGACTCAGTCAACCTAGGATATATACAACGGTGGTAGAAACTTCGACCTCGTTATAAATAAGCGATACTCTCCGGGTCCATTATCATTTTGTCACCATGAAGCGCTGGGAGAAGGTGTTGGATAACTTATACTACAGTCCCGACAGTCCGGCTGCGTATAGTGCATTGTCGGCTCAGGGGATACAACGTGCCCAAGTCCGAGATTGGCTCAAACAACAAGACACCCAAACCTTACATCGAGCTGCCCGTCGTCATTTTCTACGGAACCGGGTCATCGTGGGTGGACTAGATGCCCAATGGCAAACTGACTTGGTCGATATGAGAGCCTTTGCCAAACACAACGATGGGAATCGGTATATCTTTTGAAATCGAAAATGAGGCCGCGCTATGTCATCAGTCAACTGAGACAGTCACGTGGTTGTGTATGAAGCTGGAGTGACTCCTACAAATAGTGATTCGATGAAAATGCTCATATTAGTTTAAAATGGTGGGGTCGAATGACCAATAACTGAAAGGGAGACAGCTGGAACAGTACGCTGACACTGTCTGTTAATATCTTGATTTAACAGAGAGTACTACAGTCTATCGCGACGCTAGATATTGTTTCAGCACCGTGTGTGACCATACCACTAGAAGTAAATGTTGCCAGAACATGGTGGATTACATAATGACATTTATCATGAACATTCGCTGTCGAATACACGTACTCATTTAACGAAGGGCACTGATATGTCTGATTCAGGATACAAGCCCCCTGTCCCTCATTCATAAACCAGACGTCGTCCAATTAGTATCAAATTTAAAGAAAAAACAATCATAGTATACATAAACATAGATCAGCAAGAGAGCGGTTAACTGCATGGTGAGAGAACAAGTGTTGGGTACACGCTATCCATGGTTTATAGACTCAAGTACTTTATCTGACAATTATAGTTCCGTCCTTTGTACTTTGATGAATACGAAGCTTACACTAGAAGGACTTACAATGGGCTGTCATTTAGGAGTTACAGGTAGGATATGCTAAATCGTGGTCTAACACTCAGCGGAACTCTATTCTAAAGAGCTGGAGAACTGGAAAGCACCTAAGTTTTACATTAGCCTCCTTGTAGGGTTGAATCCACTATCACAGTCCACTCCAATGCGAATTGTGTTTAATTCCTGGTCAATTTCTCCAGGTGATTTCTTTGCATCCAGGATGGCAACTATCACCCAAAACACTCCCCCTGTACACCCGAACATGCCCGGTCACTACTACTCCCCGACTGCGCATAAGCACCATTGCGTGGCTTTCGGTCAAAATCACCCCGACGTATCGTCCACACCACGAGAGCTTCTCTCAGTCTTATTCTACATAACGATAGCTTCAACAGGACAGCATGTACCCATGTTTGGATCAAGTATGGCTCACCTATCACCAAAATCTGCAACAACAGGCGTCCCTAGTGTCTACTCAGGCGCATAATGACGTCACCAGACACAACATGACAGCTCGGATGACATCCCCAGTCTTATGCTACAGAAAAATGTTGCACGTCACTTTCGATAAAACAAACATGCCAGTTCTAGTCTACATCGGAAGAACTTCAAGACGACACCCTGCACAGGCCATTTGGACCCAGGATGGAACCGAGAACCTAGATCGCTCTAGCTTGCCTATTAAATGACATTTCTCTACTACGCTTTGACTGCGCATTTGCATCATGATCTCACAGTCACACCATAGCCATGATACTGTATAAATATACACAGCAAACCCATTGAGACACCGTATACCCCCTGGGTGAACCAAACACGCATTTGCGCATCCCTAAAATGCTCGATTACTACGAATCATCCACAACGCATGGCCGCCATGGCGTCAAATCCAGTAGAAACTACACCAATCGTAGTCTTGAAGACGAACCATTGAACGACCCATTTAGACGGCCACTGGATCGCCAAACCAAGCCTCTGCCTACCCCACAAAATGCTATCTTTCTCTACCACCTTTCGACGGCTCATGCGGACCATAACGTCACTTCCGGTCAGAACTGCCCCGGTCGTAGTCTACACCACGAGAGCTTCAAGAGGAGGCCCTACACAACATATCTGAATTCAGGATGGTCCTTAAATCAGCCAAATACGCACTGTGCGCCCCTAAAATGCCATCTTTCTCGGGTACTCCTCGACTGTGCGTGCGCACCATGACGTCACTTCCAGTTAAAACAGCGCAACAGTAGTCTGCATTTCGAGAGCTTCAGGGCGAGAGCCTGCACGTCATAGTTTGACCCAGGAGAGTTCCTAAATTGCTCAAACACATCCCAGTGACTCCACTGATCATGACATCACTTCCTGTCAAAACCACTCCAGGCGTAATCTACACCAGGCGTGCTTCAATACGATACTGTCCATGACTCTCCGGGACCCAGAATAGCTCCTAAATCGCACAAACGCGCTCCTGTGCACTCTTAAAATGTCATCTTTCTCTATTACTCCTCAACTGCGACGTCATTTCAGAGTAGAACCACACCAAGCATAGTCTCCATCACGAGAGCTTCAAGACGAGACCCTCCACTACCCTTTGGGTCCCAGGATGGCCCCTATATCATACAAACACGCTCCTGTGCATCCCTAAAATGCAATCTTCCTCTACTTCTCATCGACTGCGCATGCGCACCATGTCGTCACTTTCGCAAAAAAAACTCTGATTGGTAGTCTACTCATTCTCCCATTGTCAGAGTTTGTAACCTACTAAATACTGTCGCGGTGAGTCACTATATCTGACAGAAGGAGGTATAATATCTGATGCCATGAGAATGAGTCTACTCCAGTATATCTTTAAGTAGACACGCAAAACGATATATTCGGCCCACGTTTGGCCGACCTAGATTATACGAGATGTCCGGATGTTTTCAAATCTTATTTTTAAGTCCACCTGCTAGTCAGGTGACCCACAGTAACCTCAAAGGTCTAAAGTTCACCCCAGGTCCAAGGTCAAATGTAAAGGGTCAACGGACATTCAACTCGTATTTAAAACCCACATTTTCCGTCTTCCCATTCCCTCCCCCTGAAATGAGAGGAGATTTCCGGCTATATACTACTGGCGAACATGTATCTAGACAATATCCTCCACTCGATTAGTTTTCATTATATCTCTGTTAGTAGTATAGTCTACTGAAATCCGGTCAGGTTTTGCCGGGGGAGGTAACTCTTGCATCCACCAGGGGGCGCTGTCCCGTATGACGTCACTTCCGGTCTGGGTGAATGGAGCGTGACCTCTGTATGACGTCACTTCCGGTTTGGGTGAATGGGGCGTGACTTGTGAGGATGATAGGAGATGTACTGACCTGTCTGTGGGGATGTCGTTCATCTCCGTGTCTTTTCGGTGAGAGGAGCATGTACTGGGGTTTTTCCCCACAATGTCGTTCACTTCCGTATTTCTTCGGTCAGGTCCGTGGGAGATTTTGCATGGGTAGGGGCTAGGGGTTGGCCCTGAAAACTGAAAAAGGGTCTTTTGTGTTTGGAAGGCTAGGGGTTGGCCCTGAACACTGCAAAAGGGTCTTATGTGTTTGGAAGGCTAGGGGTTGGCCCTGAAAAGGACCGTTGATGGCAGGGATTTTTTGGGGGTTTGGAGATTGGTAATCATAGAATATAGAGGAGAGGAGATTCACCCATGTAGGACCTGAATTTAATTGAATGTGCCACGTTAGAAGTTCCCCTTTCGTCAGACTGGGGTGGCCCTGACAAGGGCCGTTAAGGTCAATTTGTGTACCCTGTTTTATTCAGGGGGAGTTTGCCTGTCTACTCCAAACTGGCGGAAAAGTACCGACCAGGCTGTAAAACGAACCCACCAGGCTGTTGTTGTTGTTCAGCGTCTGGTGCGGCTGGAAGATCCTCCAGGAATCTCGCTGGCGGTATTCTTCGTAGGTGACCGATGTCCATAAATTCTGGCTCAACTGGCTGGAGCAGTTGTTGTTGTTGGGCATCCAACAGATCGCCCAACGTCTCCCCTCAAGAATTGGTGGGGAATCCTAACCGTTGGGCCTTTATGCAGCGGACCCAGCAATCGCCGAGTAGACCACCACCACCACCACCACCCTCTTCTTGGGAACCGGAGTCACCTCCCAAAACACCACAACGACGGGCACCTACTTTTTCACCCCTTTTACCACGCCACCCCCTGCAACCACCAAGATCTAAATCACCGCGACGATCACGACGCCGAGATCATCCGCCCAAGGCCTGGGAGCCCTATTAAAGCCAGGTGCAGGAGCAAGAAAGTTCAGTCGTCATGTTTTACCTCACGTTGCCCAGTAACAGCTCGCTCGATGTGTTTCCTGACAACACCTTGGCCAAGTACGTGACCCAATTACCGCAACCGTTGCATTTACCTGGACGGTGGGAATATGGACTGGTGGATATTCAATACCCTTACTCGTGGTACAACGTGCGAGGCAAAGAAGTATGGTACGAGGTGACCTACGAAGGCAAAATAAACCGACTGACTCTCCCCGAAGGCCAATACGATACCCCCAAGGCGTTCATAGAGGGTCTGCCCACATTGTTGAATTACAAGTCTCTACGGAAGGTGACGAATAGTTCAAGACCCCTCAAAGCCTATCCCTTCAAGAATCACGTCTTCTTCGATGTCAACGCACACAACGACAAGGCCTGTATCCTGCTCAGCCCCAACGTGGGTGTGGAACTCAGTCCTAGGCTACAGCAAATGTTAGGTCTCCCTTACGACATCTACGCGGGTCCCACCACCGACAACGGTGACGTTGTGATGGATATGAAAGTGGGTATGTACGGACTCTACGTCTACTCGGACGCAGTGGACAGCCATATTGTGGGCGATGTGAACACACCGCTGTTACGGGTGGTGCCCATTAAAAAGAAGTATGGCGATCAAGTCACCCAGAGTTTCAACCACATACTCTACCTGCCCGTACGACATACCGATATCAACACGATCACGGTGGTTATAAGAGATGACACAGGACGCCCGGTCGCATTCGAACGAGGGAAAGTGGTGCTGATACTTCATTTCCGACAAGTACGTTCTCCTCACTTCGTATAATGTACGTGCCTTACCAGTGCCATACGGCCAGCTATGCCGACTACTACAAGAAACAAACGGGAGGTAGCTTGCCCATCTTTAGCGGTGCACGCATGCAACGAGGTCACGGGTTGGGTAACATACTGGGCAGCATCGTCAAAACGTTCTTGCCCTTGGTGACACGGGGAGTAAAAGCGGTGGGTAAACAAGCGGTACGCAGTGGACTGCGCGTGGCCGGTGATGTCTTGGGAGGCACGGCACCCCGACAAGCCTTGAAACGACGGGCCCAAGAAGCAGGCAGCGTCTTGATCGCCAAAGCCCTTAAAAGACAACCACGGGCACAGCGAAGAGTCATTCGACGACCGACACACCGACGACGCACACCCCGGAAGAAGAAGAAGGGTAAGAGAGACATCTTCGCATAATGGCATTCATTCACTCCGAGTCGTGTCCGTCTACCAACAGTGAATTGGATTTGTGGACTATTCCACCCACACAGACCAGTGTCGCCGAAGGCCGTTGGGTAGAACATCGACCCCTGGCTAGCCTGACGGGCATGGGACCACTGGAATTTACCATTGAAAACAAAGATACGGCCTACCTGGATTTAGCCCACACGTACTTGTACGTGAAAGCCAAAATAGTGGACGGAGCCGGGGACCCCATCGGGAACGATGCGGTGGTAGCGCCGGTGAATCTTTGGCTGCACTCCTTGTTCCAACAGGTGGATATCAGTCTGAACGATAAACTCATCAGTACGTCCACCAATACGTACCCGTATCGAGCCTACATCGAGACGCTGTTGTCGTACGGAGAAGATGCCAAAAAAACACACTTGCAAGCCTCGCTGTACTACAGGGATGCACCCGGAGCCATGGATGCCTTGACCATTGCCAATAATGGGTTCGGCCATCGCAGGCAGTTTACAACCGGTAGCCGGTCCGTCGATATGATGGGACGACTGCACGCCGATCTGTTCTTGCAAGATCGCTACATGATGAACGGTGTATCCATCAAGATCAAGTTGATCCGTTCCCCACCCACTTTCGCCTTGATGGCCGGTGGAGATACCCCCAATTACAAGATCATCATAGACGATGCAGCCCTGTTTGTCCGTACGGTGGATTTGCAACAGGGTGTGTTGGTGAGTCACATGGAAGCCTTATCGAAAAAACCAGCCCTGTACCCCATCCGACGCGTACAGACCAAGGTGTTCTCTGTGCCAGCAGGTACGATGATGGCCAATCGTGAAAATTTATTTCTAGGGGATCTCCCTAAACGTCTTACCCTGGCGTGTGTCACCAACACCAGTTTCAATGGACAGTGGGATGAGAATCCGTTCCACTTTCAACATTTCAACGTCAACTTTTTGGCACTGCACGTGGCCGGCCATCAAATCCCAGCCCGTCCGTTACAATCCGATTTTGGTAACCATCACTATGTGCGGAGCTACCTGAACCTGTTTACAGCCACAGGACAAAACAATCAGGACGAAGGAAATACCATCACTCGACGAGACTTTAGTCGTGGGTACACTTTGTTCGCCTTCGACCTCACCCCAACCTTGGAACACGATCATCAACTGGCCTTGCTCAAGAAAGGAAACTTACGGTTGGAACTGCGTTTCTCGGTAGCTCTACCCCATACCATTAACGTGATTTGCTACGCCGAGTTTGATAACGTTATCACCGTGGATCAGCAAAGAAACGTCCTGTGCAGCTGATGGACATACTCCAGCGAGATCCTCGGGTACCCTTTCGAGGTGTGTTTCCACGCAATGTGTTTCTCACCATCCCAACCACCCCGGCAGCCTACATCCTGAATACAGACCCTGGTACTCGACCCGGTGAACATTGGGTGGCTGTGTACGTGGACACCCTGGGCCAAGGCGAATACTTTGATTCATACGGACTTGCACCCCTGCATCCCGATTTGGTGAAGTTCATGGACTTATCTACTACAGTGTGGCGTTGGAATACTAAAAGATTACAAGGACCCTTGAGTAGTGTATGCGGACAGTACTGTGTGTTTTATCTCACTCACCGGAGTAGAGGACATTCTATGCAAACGATCATACAAATGTTTGATGATTATTGTCAAGCCGAAGACCGTGATGTACTCGTATACGACTGGATTGCCTCTCGTTTTAATGTGCATGCCCCATTTCTCTGGTTGACTTAATTGATTCAATGCACTGCGCGGTGATATTGTTTTTTATTATGACGTTGTTGTTCTGACGTTCATTGATGTTCAATAAAAAATTCATAAAAACACAAGTGATGTGTTTGACTTTTTTTTTATTCAAGTGAACAAGAATGTATAGAATATGTACAAAAGAATGTCAACAATACAGGTGGTATGTACAAAAAACCTGTCAGGAGTAGGATTCGAACCTACGTTCTGCATTTCGCAGACCAGCACTGTTAACTGGCGCCTTAGACCACTCGGCCATCCTGACTTTACAGTTTTTAACTCGTGTATCATGAGAAGTAGTTCGAAATTTTTCACAAGTCCAGGTAAGTAGTACTGATGCCATCGGGAAGGACTTTCCGTTTCGGGTAAAAGAAAGTGAAGGCGTCTCGTTGCTGGATGTACGTCCGCATCTGGTGGTCCACCACCCGAAATCCTCTGTTAGTCCCACTTGCACTGGCCTGGCTTTGCAGCACGTTCAGGTACAAGGCTTTGTCGATGTTGGGATCGCGCCGGTTCACCCCTTTGCAGCTAAACTTATTTTGGTCTCCACCGTAACAGTAATACGTCTTCGAGGAGAGAGCAATCATGGCATCCCCACTCCACTCCAACTTGAAGAGGCCCGGTGTCCGCTTGTCGTACTGGTAATGGTCACGTCGAGGTAGCCACTGATCCCGTTCTGCCTCATACTGTGCACGTAACTCGGGTTTGACCAGGGACTCCCAATCCGCATTAGACACGGCCATGTAAGCAGAGTCTGTATCCATCTCCATGAGTTGCCAGTCTGAAGGATTAAAATACACACCCATGAAATCATACAGAAACTGGAGCATCCTCAGCTTGGTCACCTGGTATACCATACATCCAATCTGGAGGGGCAGGTTGTAACGGATAGTCTTTTTGGCTAAAGAGATTTCATACGTGTCGTCATCGATGACCTGCACGGAGCGAAACAGAGGAGAATTGACCTTTTTGCGGGCTTGTAGGGTAGTACAGATGTTCACGTTCACGTGCTTATCCTGGTTTGTGACCGTTTTGCCATAATAGCCATTGCCCGTCAATTTCCACGATTCACCGATGATGGCCTTACTCGGATCTTGATCACCTTGACGACGGGCAGACGTCACGATGTCGGCATTCTCCGCAAAACAGGCGCTGGGTACGTACTGTAAGACTTGGTATACGCGCGTGACTTCCAGACCGTGGCTGATGTACCACTGTAGCAAAGGAGTGCCCAGCAAGATTTTCTCTGCCCACATACTACCAATCAACATCCGTCGAGGTCGAGGCAAACACTCGTGTTGCTCAGCATAGGCACCCATGGTGTCTCCAATGTCATCCCGACCCACCAGTGTGTTCTTAAAGATGGGAGGGCACTGGGCGAAGAGTGGCTTGAGAGTGTCGGGAACATGCAGATCACATTCGACAAAGCCGTAGAGGTCCCCAGAACGAATGGCGTCGAACATCTGTGGCAGATTCAGGAGTCGCCGACGACTGAGCGGGTACTCGCGCTCTTTTAGGAAACGGCGTAAATGTGGGAGGGCCTGGCACATGGCGTGAAATTCACACTCCCACATTTCGATGAGGTGGTATCCTCTCTCTTTGATGTAATCGCCGTTCTCCTGCACTTCTTCCCGTAATTCTTCCGATGTTTTTCCACGTCGTTGGTTGAAGCGTCCAGCGCTGAAATGGCATTCGTGGTCGTGCCAATAGCATCCATAAAACTGGAATACGGTCGGTGTTCTACCCACAAGGGCAAACCCATCGACGGGGAGTCGACGATCTCCTATGCGCTTCTCTGTGGCGTTGGTCTGATGACGTATGGAAATTCCCCGTCGATAGGCTTCCCAATCCAACCACTGGTCGGCGAGATGTTTGTAGGGGGTACGTTGCGGTGTGAAATGCTGGCCTTCCGCCAACCAGCGCGTATAATGACCGCTGGGCATAGGTTGGGCAAGAGACCACAGGTACAGGGCATTGGCATCGAATCCGATGATCTTAGCACAGGGTTTCCCACCGGGGAGAGTAGTGACGTCCTTCTCGTGATAACGGTGAAAAATAAGGCTAGGTCCGCCGACGATATTCTCCTTTAAACAATCATACATGTCCGCGTCTTTTTGCTGTATCAGCGAGAAGTATGTAGGACAATCTTGAAAGAGATGGCGAAGCGCCAGACCCGGTAAACTCAAGCACTCCTTAAATATGTCGACGTGCATCTCACGACGAAAGAGGTGAACCATTTTCTCGGCCGCTTCGAGGAAAGGAACCACATCTAAGTTATTATACCATATCAGGAAATCTCGCAAGGTCTGCATGTGTTGATCGTTCCATACCTGCTGTAGTTCCCGGTACGTGTCTTCCGGACATTCCGCTTGCTTCAAATCGTCAAAGAACGCGTCCCGGGGTGGTAACTGTGTTTCCTCCAAGCGGTCGAGCGTCGATATATACGTGTAAGGGAACCTCCCTTTGGTTTGTGCACAGTCATACGCCTTCACCCACTGAGCATAGCTATAATTGGGAGCTAAGTCGCTCCGTACATCCAGGAAATGGAATGACGTGGTAGTGAGGGCCTTATGATTATTGATCTTCTTGATGACGGACTTGATGGTATTAGCCTGGGCCAAGTAAGGGTAGAGAAATTCCTTCACCATGTTCAAGTCGTATCGCCCCGAGTTGAAACCGAGCACAGGTAACTGGCCTAGGTATTGTAGGAAGCGGGCTTTCAATTTCTCCGCATACGGTTTAGGTAAAGGGACATCCTGCGACTGAATGGGTTCCGGCTCCGACCCCGACTCGGACTCTGACTCTTCATCGTCACTAAACGATACACCTCGTATAGGAATCCGATCGTCCAGTTGGTCCAGTACGTCCTGGAACTTGGACACCAACAATTCCGTACTGGCCGCACTGACTTCCTCTAAATACTCCATCATGCGGGTAATCAACTCATGGGAATCCCCGGCGGACACGAAAGCACGGGCGCAGCGTCATAGCCGGGTACGTTGGTGGAAATGCTCACACTGAGGGGAATATGGCGCTGCGTCCACTGCGTTTTCGCTGAGAACATGTCCATAGGTTCCAACAGGGCCTCGAAATCGTAACACGCCCGGTAGGGAAAATAACGGTCCTCTTCCGGTATGATAAGACCCTCATCGGCCAGTTCCTGGAAGATGATGGGCGTATTATGATACACACCACCAGGAAATTTTCGCTTCACACTGTTGTCACAAATCTTCTCGTGTCGATGTAAGTCCTGAGACTGTTTGAACACCCGATGGCATTGGGCACAACTGTAAGACTGGGCGTACAGGCTCATATCGTGGATCAGCGAAAAATGACTCACCCCATTGTCGTCGAAGACATTGACTTTCATCGTAGAAGCATACCGTTCTGTTGAGCGATGAACCAATTCAGCCACAAATATGTCATCCTCGCATCGTAATCGGTATACAAAGATATTGATGTTGAACAGAGTGTCCACGACATTCAAATACTTGAACGGGACTCCACGGAACTGCCGCGCGTCCAAGTCTTGCTCCTGTAAATACTGTTTCCAATAGCCATTGGCCACTTTCTCACAACTCTTGGGATTACACTCGTCCACATGCACGGCCAAACACCGAAACAGACATTTCCGGTCTTTGTAGGGACCACCCCAACCTCCCGTTAACGCATACAGTCCGTTTCGATGAAGCAGCCAAGGTGGCAGTATAACAGGAGCACCGATAGGATGATCTCTCATTTTGGTGACGAAAAATGTGACGTTGGTGACCATTTCCACAAGCCATTTGGTATTGGGGCGTTGCAACCGGGCCCATTCCAATGGGTCCAACGTAGTCAGTTGGTCGATGAGTGGACCGTGAAGGGCATCCGTCACCGTGAAGGGCTGATCAAACACATAGGTATTATTGCTGGGGTAATAATACCGCAACTGGTCCGTCTCTTTGTGCCGTAAGATGTAACCGAATGTCATATTCAACTTGAAAGCTGTCACCTGGTCTGTGAAAATGTTCTCGGCATAGGTAGAAAGATACGTGAGGCCCTGCAGTCGAAAGTTATACAAGTCCAATAGACGACGGTGACGGTGAAAACAATGGCGTATGGTGGTCCAGTGACGTCGATAAATGTCACTCACACGCTCGTCTTGGGGCAAGACTTCAGCCGGAGGTGCTGCTGGGTCCCCTGGAAAATCTTCTCCACGTCTCATGCTGCAGTGAGGCCAATAGCTCCTGTCGTCAGAGTGGTTCAGGCTGGTAGGTTGGTCAGGCAGGCTGGTCAGGCAGGCAGGTGAGATAGCTCCGTTCGGCAGGCCGATGAATGCACCAAACCCTTAAAATTTCCCCCCTTTTATACGTTTTTTCGTGACATTCGGGTGTTTTCGGTATTCTCCGTGTGTCTTTTCGGTATTCTCCGGGTGTTTTCGGTCACCTCCGTCACTCTCCGGTGATCACCTCCGGGTCTTTTCGGTCACCTCCGGCACTCTCCGGTCACCTCCGGGTCTTTTCGGTCACCTTCGGCACTCTCCGGTGATCACATTCGGGTATTTTCGGTCAACTCCGGCACTCTCCGGTCACCTCCGGGTCTTTTCGGTCACCTTCGGCACTCTCCGGTGATCACATTCGGGTATTTTCGGTCAACTCCGGCACTCTCCGGTCACCTCCGGGTCTTTTCGGTCACCCTCGGCACATCTTCACGGACCTCAACGAACTCGCCGGGCCTCTTCGGTATTCTCCGTGTCTCTTCGCACACCTCCGTCACATCTCTCGGTACCTCCCGCCACATCTTCACGGACCTCACCGAAAAGACACGGAGGTGAACGACATTGTGGGAAAAACCCCACAGACAGATCAGTACAAGCTCCTCTCACCGAATAGACACGGAGATCAACGACATCCCCACAGACAGGTCAGTACATCTCCTATCATCCTCACAAGTCACGCCCCATTCACCCAAACCGGAAGTGACGTCATACAGAGTTCACGCTCCATTCACCCAGACCGGAAGTGACGTCATACGGGACAGCGCCCCCTGGTGGATGCAAGAGTTACCTCCCCCGGCAAAACCTGACCGGATTTCTGTAGACTATACTACTTCTGTTCACTCTCCTTTTGTTATTTATTTCAAAATAATAGCTATTGTGAAGATACCAACTGCACTAAGAAATGTACTATGTAATATTAATAAACTACAATTTCATACAAATTATACCACACATATACAGACGAGTTCATTGAGCCAGTAATAATCTAAACTGTCTTATATCGGGCAATTGTCGATTCCCGAAATAAACTGCGCCCTAGCAACATGTCAGCAGGCGATCAGTCAATACGTCAGCAGGTGGGCAGTCATTTTAGTATCAGTATTTGTGAGCTGTATTTCTTACAGTCAACGGTTTGGTAGTGTTTTGCGTGACTATCAGTGAGTTTTGAAACTAGAGTTTGACTGTTTGGGGGCTTCCCCTTTGGGTCCCAGCATGGAGTTAATAATTTACGATGCCAGATTCAATCCGTTATTGACCGTGACGATGATATTCTATTAATCCGCCTTCAATAATACAAAAAGAGCATCATTATTTAGAAATCTTAGTTCGACTGGAGTTCGACTTCGACCCAACAATGACCTCGGTGCTTGAATCCACAGTTGGATATGTTAAAATCAGTTATAAATTTTGCCCGTGAAAGCGGAAAATTCTAATTCACAGTATTTTATCTAATCATTTTTTAGAGAGTTTCTGTTGAAATTGGGGCATGCTAGGAACTGGCATAAGGCATTCCGAACAGAATGGCATGGTGCGCCGAGTTGGAAGTCCTATAGGAACTCCATTGCATACTTTTTGGAACTCAGCAGACAAAAGATGGCTTATGCCATAACATAAAATGGAATGGGGGAATGGCATATGCCATTCCAATTAGAACTCCTCTCCATCTAGATCAGAACACTAAACTAGGCCTGGTGTATTCCATTTGGATAACCAGCATATGCTATTCCTATCAAGAAACTCCTGTCCTAATTTCAAGAAGCTCCCTTAACTCTTTATTTTCTGTATCGGAAATTGTGGCATTATTTCAATTTATTTTGATGTTTTGTTAACTTTTTAAATTTTTGTGCACCATATCTCAAAAACCTTTTAAATAAGAAATATGAGGCTTTCATAGTGTTTAGCTAACAGCTATCTTTCAAAATCTTCAGTTAAATTACATATATTTTAATATTCGTAGAGTACTAAATTAAACCTTTCTCCAACATGAATTGAAATTTTTCAATAAAATAACTTCAAGGGGTGGACCATGCATTCTTCAGCAGGATGAGAGAGAGAGAGAGAGAGAGAGAGAGAGAGAGAGCGAGAGAGAGAAGAGAGAGAGAGAGAGAGAGAGAGAGAGAATTAAGGTTTAACTCAGCAGGATGAGAATATAGTGGGAGGAAGGCACGGATATCTTTCTACAGACTCGGACTGATGCTCTTGGACACGTTTTTGATGAATATATAATTTTTTTTATTTACTTACTTTATTTCCATACATGAATACATATAGAAACATAAAAATATATATACATATATCAATGATTGTTAAAAAAAACCCCAAAAACCCAATGCCATGTACAAACACGATTATCACAATTCCCAGGCAAACATGCACATACGTACTGCATACAGCTCTAACAATACAGAATAGTTAGTTGGGATAGGCTTAGCCTGTATCCAAGCTATGGGGTCGGCTAAAGTGACAAACAAAAGAATGCTGCCCTAAAGCCCACTGTATTGGGCCACCACTACCTCGAACATAAATTCGGGTCCAACTCCACACATCCCTCTGGTCACAGATTGCCAAGAAGAGTGATGTGTGGAGTCGCACCCCAATCGACGAGAGTGCAATAGTTTAATATTCATGCTCAAGCCTGTGCGGCAGGGGTGCCGGCTAGCTGCGATGTTCTCTGTTGCAACATTTCGTAAATAAACTGTCCAATTTTGGGGGACAGATGGTTATAAGACCATGTCGAGTAATAAATGGTCTTTGACTCTGGATATATACATATCTCCGATTTGATGTCGGTGAACCTTCGGTCTGCATTGTTGAAGTATTTGTTATTACAAGTACACTGTTCGTGTGTCTTGTTTGTTTCTATAACACCACCTTATTGGTGTCATCACGATGACCTATTTTTGTATATTTTTGTTCCTATGAATATTCAGTGAAGAAAACGTTATTGGAAAGTAGTCTGGTTGGTCGGGATTTCGCACCTCCATACCTCAATTGTTTTCAGAGTGAAAAGGCCTACATATTAGCATTGGAACTCAGGAAATCTTTCTGCCAAACCAAATAGCAATATAATGACATGTATAAACAACGAATATATACTGGAAATTTGATATTCATATCGTACCTGGTACCAATCAAATAAACCATACCACAAGTTGATGGGTTGGGGTTGGGGCGTCATGCGCAAAGCCAATTTTTTTTTCAGCCGCACCCTTGCAATTTTTGCTTTACCTGTACTAGAATTTTCGCCGCTCAGATGTTACCTTGTTAGTTGCTGCTAAAGAGGCCAACATTATGAAAGTGACATTTCACATTGTACTTTTCACCATTTCTATGATTGGGGGAGCATGGGCAAGTAAGTATCATATTTGTTTGTTTATATATTACATGAAATTAATTTAATCGACAAATAATTCTAAGAACAACGTCCTCAAGCTTCTCCCGTTTTACAGAATACTATAGGGCTAATAGTTTGAGATTAGAACATCAGCGAAAATGTATTTTTTAATATTGTTCGCGGAGAGATAACAAAATTTGTTTTATTGAAAGTTTTGTTACAAATAACTTTTGTTTTGTTGCAGTAACAAATGTTAATTCTGTTAAATTAGCAAAGTATATTTGTCAAATTTAACAAAACTTTTTGTCGCATTAACAAATGCTAATTCTGTTGAATTGGCAAAGTGTATTTGTCAAATTCAACAAACTTTCAACAAAATTAAATTTGTCATCTCTCAGAGACAAAAATTTCAAACAAAATATATTTTTATCTGAGAAACGAAAATTTAACAGAAGAATTTCTCTTGCTGTTACGTTTGTGAAGCTAAATATATAGATTCCCAAATGTTTTGTTTAAAAAATACTACTACCAAAGTTTCAAACCGTACACGTATGAGCTCACAGTCAAACAGCGTCGAATGGCGTTTGAAATTGGTCTCTTGTCTGATTTGTTTTGTTTCTTAATACCTCGGTACATTCTCAGTTCCGATTTTTAATATATCTTTAATACGACACCTATAACCAGAACTAACTCACCGGTTTTAATATCACCATATCAGCCGTGACATTTCCTCTCAATATCATTCTAGTTGAAGGTGTCAGAAAAAATCTCATTGTAACAATATGAGAAGCCAAAAACAGGCAGAAACCCAATGGCTCTGTTGCACATTATTGAGAGAACGAAGAAGAGCTTGTCTGAAGCACTGACCCACGACTTCATTATTCTGTCCCAGATAGAGGACATCAACCGTTTCTTGACGAATACCATGATTATTTCATCGATTGGGCTGAGAAAAGGCTATGTGACGTTTACATACGAAAAACTATTTTGTGTGTGACGGTAATAAAGCCGATTTTTGTTTGTTTTTTGCACTCCAAAACCTGCCAAATAAGATTTCTCTTGAAGGTTAAATACTGAAATATCCCCTTCGAAAAAACTGAGATGTTCAGTTGCATAAAAATGGAGATATGATTATCCAAATGTGCTCCCCTGGCTTATTTTGGTATTTCCGGGCATTTTCAAGAAGGGTTTTCTTCTGTAGCAAAAATATGACACCTCAAACCAAAACCACTCGTGGTTCTTTCCAATAAACAAACTTCCTAATATGTTGTGTGAAAAAATTATTTCGGTTTGAGGTCATATTTTTGATATAAAAGAAAATCCTCACTGTAAATGCCTCAAAAATACCAAATCAGGCTGCGGAGCACATTTTGGTCAATCATATCTCCATCTTTATACCACGGAGCATCGCAATTTGATCTGATTTGGCAGGTTTTGGACTGAAACCCCCCCCCCCCCAGCTTGATTACCATCACACACGAGGGTGTTATTCCCGTATTGTCGCCACATATCCTTTATATTTTCACGAGTGGCGAAGCTGGACAAGTGCGATGTGCACTGTACATTTACTGAACATGTGCGATGTACAGCGAACATGTTCTGCATAGGTGCGATGTAGACCGAACATGTTCTGCATATGTGCGATGTTCTGCATATGTGCGATGTTCTGCATATGTGCGATGTACAGCAAACATGTTCTGCATATGTGCGATGTTCTGCATATGTGCGATGTACACGGAACATGTCCTGCATATGTGCGATGTACACCGAACATGTTCTGCATATGTGCGATGTTCTGCATAAGTGCGATGTACACCGAACATGTTCTGCATATGTGCGATGTACACCGAACATGTTCTGCATATGTGCGATGTACACCGAACATGTTCTGCATATGTGCGATGTTCTGCATATGCGCGATATTCTGCATATGCACGATGTTCTGCATATGCGCGATGTACACCGAACATGTTCTGCATATGTGCGATGTTCTGCATATGCGCGATGTTCTGCATATGTGCGATGTTCTGCATATGTGCGATGTTCTGCATATGCGGGATGTTCTGCATATGTGCGATGTTCTGCATATGTGCGATGTTCACCGAACATGTTCTGCATATGTGCGATGTTCACCGAACATGTTCTGCATATGTGCGATGTTCTGCATATGTGCGATGTAGAACGAACATGTTCTGCATTGTATTCCAGTCGCCATTCTCACTGCAAGGACCATTACAAATGTGGGTAAATTAACGAACAATATACTTTGTCTTACAGGTACATGCAGTTACCGTTACTATGATGATTTCACCCGCTCTTATCGCGATCACTTCGCGTACAACTGTAACAATGGCTGTTGTGGTAGCGGTTCCTCTGGGTACTGTTGTTCCGGCTCCAACTCCGGCTCCACCTTCGCACCCCGCTCCACCTCCACGACCAGGTAGGCTTACACATATGTCACAATAAAAAATTTTGTTAAAAAAAGATAACCAATATGGACGTGGTCTGTCAGACAAATATCTATATGAATATATACCTACCGCGAATATTCTTTCTGTGCCAATTGTACACGTTGGGTTTTCAGCCTAGAATCGCTACTTTTATACAAACATATGTCCTTCACCTGAATGTAATGTTTTATTTCTCTCTTCATTGCGTAAATCTATCGTTTTCAACCATGAATGCTCAATTCGTGTTATAACAATAACAGTGAGATCTTAAGGTTCTAATATCCTTTCGCTATACGCTCTTGGATACCTTTGCGGTTTTTGCTCAATAAATTAACTCACCAATAGGAATCAACGTTTTCTGAAAGTTTTTCATTCAGGGAATTCGAATTTTGTGATAATTTTGATATTCTGATCAGCACATATTAATAACTTAAATTTTAATGGAACGCTTCATGAAAATTTATAGTTCGTATAAAAAATTGTTTAACTTAAGATTCCTGTGATATAGTTTTGAAAAACGAGCCTCATTATAGTATATTATGCTAGTTTAAACTTCAATAATTCAAAAACATACAACCATTTCGACTAAAAGTATTGATAACTTCGACACGAAGGCAAACTTAATACAAATGAGACATACTTATTAAGTTCTTATAGTGAGGTGGCTTAGTGAAATTATATTTACCTAAGTGACAAAAGCATGATTTTTTCACCAGAGGATCCCCTAGGGTCACTCTCTTGAAAAATCTGCGGCTGCAAAAAAAATTCACAAGTGTGACGTCACAGTGACGTCTTTTTGACGTTTATACTTTAAATGTAGGCTAAAATACAGAATATCGTCAAAGTAAGGTTCTTGAAGTAAACCACCACGATTTTTCTAACTGTAACAAGCTGTGTAATCAGCAGATGTAATTATGAGTTCAAAATATATCATTTTTCAGACTATATGGTGAAAAAGAAGAAACGAGTAGTATAGAAAGCAGCAATTTTGAGGGTGGGTGGGGTGTGTTTGAGGGACCATCCGTGGTCCGAATGCGTAGTGTGAGGTGTCAAAGTGAAGCTCTGGTGATGTAAACCACGACTTGAGGGATGTCCATGTCATATGTGACGTCATTGCTGACGTCAGCAGTAGGAGTAGTACCCAAAGTGCGCATTTTGGGTGTTGCGAAGGAAGGTGTTTGAGATAGAGATGGACCATCCATGGTTCGAATGTATCGTGCGAGATGACAAAGTGAAGCTCTCGTGGTGTAGACTACGACTTGAGGGATGTCCATGTCATCTGTGATGTCATTGTTGACGTCATTAGTAGGTGTACTACCCAAAGTGGGTCTAATCGGGGTGTGAAGGAAAGTGTTTGGGGTAGAGATGGGCCATCCGTGGACCGAATGCGTCATGTGAGGTGTCATCTTGGAGCAACGACCGTCAATGCCAAGCTTAACGCTTCAACGCCCTGGTGAAATAGCTCAGAAGCTCTGATTTTCTAGATATTTTATGGAATTGTCACTAGTTCATCAAAATGCAGTGACGCTCGTCAGCGCCCGTTGTTACGGCTTAACGCCCTATCCGTATGCCTTAACGCCCGTCTCAACGCCTTAACACCCGTCTCAACGCCTTATCCTAACGACCTAACGTGCATATATCAGTCAATCGGCAGGCTGGGGAAGTAACCAATCAGTGTAGCCATAAGGGCATTCACGGCGTACACACCGTGACATGTAAAAGCATGTAACAAAATGTAGCATTATATATGACTCTTTATGTTCATCATAATCAACGTTGGTCAGGATGGCCGAGTGGTCCAAGGCGCCAGTCTACATATTTGGGACGTGGGTTCGAATCCCACTTCTGACACACACCTGTTTCGTTATTCTTCGCCATGTTGCAAAACCATTGTACAAATATAGCACAATAGATGAATCATTATGACCACGATAACCAGCTTTGGGCAGGATGGCCGAGTGGTCTAAGGTGCCAGTCTCAAGATCTATGAAATTGTCTTGCCCGGGGTATGGGTATACTGGTCTGCAGATGCGGGCGTGGGTTCGAATCCCACTCCAGACTCGCACCATTTACTGGTCACACGGAGTCATAGAAAGGAGAATGTTGTTGAGATAGTGTAGTCTCTCAATTTCGGGTAAATAAAAGTCAACGAAATTAACCCAGTTTAGTGTTACAGAAATCAGAAACTATCAGGGTTAATTTTTCGGGGAATTTTCTGGGAAGCCCCTGTTCTATTTATAGATCACTTGGGAGTAGTAGAGAAAGGGGAGGTTCGGGGGTGCAAACAAGCTCGTTTGGAGAGGTGGCCATGTTCGCTCTAGCTACCTGGTAGAGTTACCTCAGCGTATCCCGAAGTGACGTCACAGAGGTCATATGCAAATTTTTAGGTCAACTTGAGGTCGCGGTGGACCAACGCCTCAATACCTATGTTAATGACTTAACGCTTTATCTTAACGTCATAACGCCCTAGCAAAACGCCCTGACGCCATGATGTAGAAAGATGAGAGAACAACAAGAATGACAGGTCAATCATGTTATTAGTCCCTCCAGTACATCATACCCACGCTGGGGGAGCCGCGTTGGGTATGTTTAAAATTCAAGTAGGCTCTTATCCAATTAGAAATCGTCATTTGAGAAAGTTTAATCTTCGGTCATAATCGCTTTTGGGCTAAGCGTCGTCAGGCAGGCAAGGATACTGTAACGGCAGCATGTCCTGAAACACTTGCTTGCACATTTGGGGCGTAGAAAGTAGGGTGGTCATTCTTGAGGTGCACAGGGATATATTTGAGAGATTGAGGTTCTATATCTCATCCAAAGATGAAGTGTAGGGTGTCATCTTGAAGCTCTCGTGGTGTAGACCACGACTTGAGTGATTCCCATGTCATCTGCGACGTTATTGGTGACGTCATCAGTACGGTACGAGTGGTGGCGAAATTTTGATTAGTCGACCAATACATATGGACTGATAATCCCTATATGTACAGACACCACCACCACCACACACCACCACCCCCAAGCGTTGACGCCCGTCATCGCTCGGTGGTGGTGGTGGTAGCTCCCCTAGGGCAGAGCTCTTAGATCGGAGCGCTCGAGGCTGTTGGAGACTGAACTTGGAGCTCTTGGAGGGCAGAGCTCAGGAGTGACGTCATCGTAGGCATGCGCACACCAGGGTAGCTAACTGCAGAGATAATCTAGGCAGTGCGTTGTTTACAGATTTCACAATCTTCCTGAATGTTTACATGCGCCGATACACTGTACGTAAACTGAGTGTGTGGTGAATAAAACATTATTTATTCATTAAAGGTTATGGCAGCTGATAAAGTGAACTAATTAGACTGTGATGTATTAACCTCACAAAATATAAGAGATAGGTTGCTGTTTATTGTATCTCGGTAAAAAATTGCGTTAAACTGATGAAAATGTCCAAACGTAATTCTCAATTTGGTGACCATTTTGAATTCATCAGAGCTGGACTATATTGTCACGGTACATATACTGAACATCAGTATCATGTGCCTTTTATGTAAAAGTTTTCACCATATGAAATAGAAATGCGTACAAAGGGTAGGTGGTTAGTTTAACCCTATCTGGCCTGGGCTTTTTGGGACCTGTTGTGGCCTTAAGGGGGGGGGGGGAGGCTCCCCTCTAATTATTTTTCTTACCTCTTGAGCTAGAGGGCTGAAACTTACCACACTATACCCTTGGGTCAACCTCTACCAGAAAATGTGAACAAAATCGAAGATGGCCGCTTTGATGACGTCACAGTGACGTCATTTTCGAAAACGGCATTTTTTGGACGATTTTTCAGTCAGATTTTCTGAATTTTTTATTTATGCAATTTCTCCTAAATATCTTCATGATAAATTAGTAAATATTAATGAGATGTGAAATAAAATAGGTTTTGCCCGCTTTTCGTCGAGAAAAAGCAGAAATTTTGAAGAAATATGAAAACACATCCCTTTTCTGGGACTCCACGTGGCCGCCATCTTGAATTTTCTCATGATCCTCTGCTCGGGGGGTTATGCAAATAGGCTCAAAATGATCCCAATATAATAAACTATAAAGTCACTGAGTTTCAGCTCTCCATTTTTTGTCGTTCCGGAGATAGCGCCAGGCCAGGTAGGGTAAAGTCAACACATTTTAATCCCTCCCCCCCCCTTTCCAAATTACAACATAAAACCCATCCCATGCAGAGTTCAGCTTGCAGCCGCAGATTTTCTGGGTCCTGGAACGATCACAAATCAGCATGCAAAAGATAATACTTTTGTCACAAATGTAAATAACTTTCGATTATTGTACGGTAAGCCACTCGACAGCGTTGTATGTCAAATTCATGATTTTAAGCCTAATAGCATAGAAGGCTTAAATGAAGGCTAGGCGAACGTGGTGAAATTTTGATGGCAAAAATGAGCAAAAGCTACAAAGAATTCCTCTTCGTTATACCAAACCAATTTTACACTCACCCAAGTGTGAACGTGGAAATTGATTGGCGTGCGAAGATGCAGAGAAGTGGCCTAGGGACGAATTTCTTCAGTTCATGACATGTAGTTTCTTCAATCAAGTTAGGTGACTTTACAGTAGAAGGCACAAGGATAGTTCAAGGGCAGCGTTATAATAACCCGCCAAAGGGCGTTTTGTAACTTAATATTTAATAATCCTTTAACAATCCTTGAAAGCCGTTTTGCTACTTAATATGTAATAATCTTAAAAGACCGTTGTGTTACTTAATATATAATGCGTTTCGTTATTTAATATGTAATGGTGTTTTGTTACTTAATATGTAATGCACCTGCGAGGGGCGCAGGAACCAACACATCAATATAGGTCCATAGTCCCCGTATTGTCCACCGTTTGTACGTCCTGTGTAAAGTGTATACCCTGTCCACAGGACCATAGCCCACCCAAAATAACCATCATTCTCAATAATACACTATGCGCTCCTATGCAGCAAGTAGCCATTGACAGTTATATCCGAGCCACTGCATGCTTATACACCAACACGCTACGCTATTTTAAGCTACCATTAAAGGACTCTTCTTAACTGATACTCAGTGGACTCTCATCAAAGTCCGGACTCGCTTCTTCGATACCGCCGTACAGAACGTTCTTGAAAGCCAGAATGAACTGGCATCACATGGTCCATGAAGTCTAATTAGCATAGAACAGAATCTTAGATTCTTATAAAAGCAGATCGTACACTTCTGAGCGCCAGTCGTAAAAATTGATCACTACATAATTATCAGTAGCAAGGATTCCTTCCCAGACAATATACCCTATAAATTTCGCGTCGACTTAAACACACGTCTCTGTTTAAACGATTCCTGGGTGGTTGCCTTAGCGGAGATATTTATCAACAAGCAGCCTCAATACAATTACAAGCGTCTAGTCCGTCATTCATAATTCAGCCGTCGTCCATTAAAGAATATCCGCGTCCATAATCCAAAGACCTATTTCATATTCCATATAACAGTATTAGCACCAAATTCTAAAAGACAATCATAGTATACATAAACCTAGGCTAGTTTCCTACAAGAGAGAAGCGGTCAACAGTTTTCAATGATGCCGACAAGACATCATAATGTTCCAAAAATATAAAATCCGTATCGCTGATCAGTATTTTTAATCCATAATAATCGTTGTAAAGTCGTCATCTAGAGAATGATGTATCCCAGTCACGCTTTGATTGTGACTGTTCATATGAGCACCATGAGGATCTTGAAGTACATGGGTTCATACGGCCCCTAGCCCCAGGTTAAGCGGAATTAGACACAAGTTACGAAACGTAACGCCATAGATCTTGCACGCTACGCTCGTATATGCAACTGAACATATCAGCATGCGATATGTATCGCCAAATACATGTATATACTATACATATGTATAGTCCAAGTCGCTGTTACACGTGACTTGTAATATTTACGGCGAATGCTTCCTTCTTTCTATCAGCATCCCTTCTGAATGAACCAATTACGGTGACACTGCACTTGAACAAACTATGACGATTCAACAATTGTATACTCCCGACGTGCAAAAACTGGATCCGGTTTTATCAGGATCAGATCAACTCCATGCCGTACAACACGTCGCAAAGCAGCAGAGGTCCGAGCATCATACACGTTCATCCCCAAGTGTCACAAAAACGTATAAAAGCATCACCTATTACGCTTACAGCCCCGTCGCAGCAAGCCGTCCAACAGGCCAAGTGTGAAATTCGTGTAAATAAGAGTTGCGCCTAATCCCCGCTCACTACCCCCCCCTCCCCCACCCCCAAGAGCAGACCAACACAAAACACAGAAAAAGTCCATCACCTCCAAAGAAACGGAAGATTCAGGGTTTTTTCTAGCTATACCAAGGGGCTCCATACTGAAAAAGGTTTCCTAACTGAAGAAGGTCAGGGATGATTGAGCGAGATTAGCAGAAAATGATATTTGAATCAGTCTGTATGTTAGTAGTGAAGTGTCGACATGTCCAAGTCATTCCCTTGCTTGATCTGTCAAAAAATGTTTACACGTCATGACATGCTGAAACACGTTCGCATAGTCCATAAGCAAGCGACTCATCCTACACAGTCAACCACGAATCATCTAAGAGTAGTAGAGCATCCCTCTACCATGATAGTCAGCGGACGAGGGGTTGTGGGAAGACATCATGGGTTATGGATTTTTTGAAGCGTGCTAATATTGATCTCTCTTCAGCACGCATCGTATGGTGTTCCAGGCAATTACAACACATATAAGGGAAGTGGGAACAGGTGCCGACATACTGACAGAGTCACGTGACTGCACAGTATAGTTAACCTATTCTAAAGCACATACCAAGAATCTAACGATTCGTGATATGTGTTGTATCTCAGGTATGCTTTTATTGTACCTGTTCATGTGGCAACTTGACCTATGAATCTACAAGTCTGAAAAACGTGAGCTTCAGCCCAGGCATTCCTCGTGACATCGGTGAAGCGTATTACTTCGACCCCAGTAAAACCAACGTGGTAGTCCTAGATGATCTGATAGGTAAGGTATTACGAGAGGAAAAAATCATCGATCTATTCACAAAAGGTTCGCATCACAGAAATTTATCGAGAATTTATCTGACTCAGGATCTCTTTCCTCAAGAGAAGAAATCTCGAGATATCACGCTAAACGTCCCGTACTTCGTGTTGTTCTCCAATCCCATCGACATAGCGCAAATCCGTGTGTTCGGTAGTCGAATATTTCCTCAGAACATTTCATGCAGCCGTTTCAAGCCGCGACGAGTCGTCCCTACGGATATGTATTCCTCGATTTAAAACCACATACAGCGGAGAACGCGGACTGGCTACTAATATAATACAAGTCGACGATCAACTTGTGGAAGAAGAAGGGCAACAACAACTACAACCCTATTCAGAACCAGTGTATAATCCGCAAATATCGACAGCATAAGGTCAATACATCCCAGTTCCGGTGTTACACTTGAAAGCCTCTAATGGACGACGGCTGAATTATGAATGACGGACTAGACGCTTGTAATCCAATTAAACTCCAATGTGTGGTTTCCCTTCAAGTCAAGAACAGAGGGGTGAAGGTCTTGTAGTACAAATTGGAAACGGATTATATACGAGGTCCAGTCCGTCTTGGTTGGAAAAGGAAGAAGCCCAATAGGGGCAGGGTCAGAATACTGAACTGAATGATGAGAGGAATCCACGTAAAAGAAAGTACTTTCCAGATGATGAGTTGTTATGAAGAAATTGTTCATCCCATGGAGATTGTCCAACCTACTGATATGCGAGAACGTATTAAATGTAAGGCATGGAAAGAATTTTTTACCAATTCCATAAAAGAAGAATATAGCGATAATATTGAGGAGAGGGATCAACAGTATTTGAAGCAAGGTTATGATGAAAAAGAATCGGATGAAATGGCCAAGGATAATTACATGCTAGAGATGAAGAAAAGTTTACGTAAGTCATATCACAACCAAATTGTGTATTGGTGTACTCTACAAAATGACTATATTCATGGAGAAATTTTGAAAACGACGAGACGTCTACAAGCGCTATACGATATAGACTATGATGATGCTCTCAAGCAAGCGATCAAAGGTCGAAAAGTTTATTTAATAAGTTGACTGAGATGGATAGTAGCATTATCTATGACACGGAGGAAAATGATGATGATAACATCGACCCTGAAGCGGAAACGTAGAAATAGTGTTAACAGAGAGACATACCATGGATATTAGACATTAGGAACAGATATTAAGAGAATTATTCAAGGTGCATCTCTTAGTTATTCATTTATACGAGACAAACTAACAGGACTACCCCTGATTTCTAAGAATATGAATAGTTATATATCAAAATATTGTATCAATTGCAGGCCTATCTGGTATTTTAATATACAGAGAACAAAAAATCCTTAAACTTTTAAGGAATATTCTCCGACTATTACACCAGTGGAATATTCCTTAACATAACTAAGGAATATTTCCCACCATGTTAAGGAAATTCCATAACATGCTACGGAATATTCCTTGTTGAATTTCAAGGAATATTCCACTGGGGTAATTAAATTTCAAGGATTTTTTTTTCAGTGTAGTAGTTTCAATCCATCCTCCGACATCAACGGTGGTCACTCCTATATCTCGTAAAACTTCCGGAGTATCTCTCCGTGCTTCATCCGAACACCCACTGTGTGAAGCTGAGTAACCAGTGAATGGTTTCCGGTTTCTGGAGCTGGAGCACCAGGTTACTGGCTCCATCTGTATTCGTTTTCTCCGCCGTGATTCTCTCACACATCTTGTTTAATAGACACGTTTTTGATCTGGAGTAAATTGCAAACATCGCATACATACTTCATTTCGTTCACTAGGGTTACGAAGTTGCGTCGAAGGGTTTCTCGATGTTGGTCTTGCTTGGTGGAATCTGGTAGTGGATTTTCCGATCTCTTATTTATACCCCCGGTATCACGTGACTAATGTATCTGAGAATTTTCTTAGTCAATCCGAGCGTGGCTTTTCTGATGACAAAAATGCTATTTTAGGATATGACCGAGTTCCTGTGGGTATTTCCCCGCGAAAGGCGTGGGCGTATCTTAACAGAAAAGGTGCAAGAGGGATGACTCACTGCGGCTTGCGAATTCATATGTTATGAAAGAGCCGTGCTCTAATTTGTAGACGATTTTAGACTAAAAATTCACGTGATTCCGGGGCTATAAATAAAAGCTCGGGAAATATCAACTCCTTCAAAATCTCTACCGGGTTCCACCATCATCGAGAAACTCTTCGACTCAACTTCGTAACCCTAGTGAATGAAATGCAGTTGTGTGCAATGTCTGCGATTTACTGCAGATCAAAAACGTACCTACCAAACAAGTGTGTGAGAGGATCGCGGTGGAGGAAACGAGCACGGATCGAGCCCGTAACCTGGTGCTCCAGTTCCATAGACGAGGCCCGCAAGCGTTCCAAATATCAGGGAGTCGTTTACGGATGGATGGGGGAAGGGATGATTGGTTGAATGATTGGATGGATGGAGGGAGAAAGAGATAATTGGATGGAGGGAGGGAAGATTGGATGAATAATTGGATGGAGGGATGATTGGATGAATGATTGGATGGACGGAGATAGGGAGGGAGGGAAGACTGCATGAATAATTTGATGGAGGGATGATTGGATGGAGGAATGATTGGATGAATAATGGGATGCAGCGATGATTGGATGGAGGGAGGGAGGAAAGATTGGATGAATAATTGGATGGAGAGATGATTGAATGAATGATTAGATGGAGGGAGGGATGATTGAATGAATGATTGGATGAAGGGAATAGACTAACACCTAAATAAAATAATGAAATACAAAGAGCAATTAATATTCGCTTTATTCATAAATCTAATGATATACAAATCGTGGGGATAAATTGATACAATTTGTTTAGATATAAATATTCTTTTTCTTAGAAATCAGGGGTAGTCTTGTTAGTTGTTACTTTGTATCGTATAAATGAATAACAAAGAGATGCACCTTGAATAATTCTCTTAGTATCTGTTCCTAATGTCTAATATTCATGTCTCTCTGTTAACACTATTTCTACGTTTCCTCCTCAGAGTCAGTGTTCTCGCCACCATTTTCCTCCGTGTCATAGATAAAGATACTATCCATCTCAGTCATCTTATCAAATAGTCTTTTCCGCTCTTTGATCGCTTGCTTGAGCGCATCAGCATTGCTTATATCGTATGGTGTTTGTAGACATCTCGTCGTTTTCAAAATTTCCTTATGAATAAGTCATTTTGTTGACTACCTCACTACATCACTTGGTTGTGATCTGATTTAAGTAAAGTTTTCTTCATCTCTGGCATGTAATTATCCTTGGCCATTTCATCCGATTCTTTATCGTCATAACCTTGCTTCAAATACTATTGTTTCCACTCTTCAGTATTATCGGTAAAGTCTTCTTTTATAGAATTGGTAAACAACTCTTTCCGTGCATTACATTTAAAGTCTCCTTGCGATGAACGTTTTCTTCAAAATCACTCTCATCATCTGAAAAGTACTTTCTTTTACGTGGACTCCTTTCATCAGTCAGTTCCATATTCAGACCCTGGCCCTGTTGGGCTTCTTCCTTTTCAAACCAAGACGGACTGGACCTCGTATATAATCCGTTACTGCAAGACCTTCACGCATCTGTTCTTGACTTGGAGGGAAACCACATGTTGGAGTTCGATTGGATATCATGTGTGGCACCGCAACTGGTAAGTGTTGACCTTGTGCTGCCAAAATTTTCGGATTATACACTGGTGCTGGATAGGGTAGTGGTGGTTGTTGCCCTCCTTCTTTCACAAGTTCATCGTCGTCTTTAATAATTTGGTAGCAAGTCTGTCGTTCTCCGCTGCATGTGGTTTTAAATCGAGGAATAGATATCCGTACGGACGCCTACATGAAGTGGTCCATGTCCTGATGAAAGATTTGACTACCAAACACACCGATTTGCGCTCTGTCGATGGAACTGGAGAACAACACGACTTTACCTCGCCCATCAGATCATCTAGGAATACCACGTTGGTTTGGCTGGGGTCGAAGCAATACGCTTCACCGATGTCATGAGAAATGCTTGGGACGAAGTTCACATTTTTCAGACTTGTAGATTCACAGGCTGACTGCCATTGACTGTAAGACCATACGATGCGGGTTTGAAAGGGATCAATATTAGCACCCTCCAAAAATTCCATAACCCATGGTGTCTTCTCACAACCCGTCGGACCGCTGTCTATCATGATAAACGGATGTTCTGCTACTCTCAGATGGTTCGTGCTTGCCTGTGTAGGATGAGTCTCTTGTTTCTGGACTATACTAACGTGTTTCAGTTGTCATGACGTGTAAACATTTTTTGACAGATCAAGCACGGGAATGTTTAACGGCTTGTTGCGACGGGCTGTTAGCGTAATAGGTGATACCGTTATATATTTCTGTGACGCTTGGGGATCAATGGGAATGATGCTCGGACCTCTGCCTGTTGTACGGCATAGTGTTGACCTGATCCTGATAACACCGGATCCATTTTGTCACGTCGGAAACATACACTTGTCGATTCGTCATAGTTTTTTTCAAGTGGAGTGTCACCGTTATTGGTTCATTCAGAAGGGTTGTCTTCAGTGTTTATTTTAATGTCGAGAGAGTCAATACTGGTTTGAACTAAGAGGCGATGATGTGGCGTAGAATATACCTTGGTAATGACTTTCTTGGAGACACCAGTAACATCTACAGTCCGTAGGAGAGGTAGTTTGGTCTTGTCCACGAAGTATTCGCCGCAAATATTACAAGTCACGTGTAACAGCGACTTGGACATGTATTGAAGCTGCTTGTTGATAAATATCTCCGCCAAGGAAACCACCCAGGAATCGTTTAAACAGAGACGTGTGTTCAAGGCGACGCGAAGTTTATAGGGCGTATTTTCCGGGATGTAGATCGAGGAAACCTTGCTACTGATAGTTATGTAGCGATCCATTTAGACGACTGGCGCTCTGAGGTGTACGATCTGCTTGTATAGGAATCTAAGATTCGGTTCTATGCTAATTAGACTTCATGGACCATGTGATGCCAGTTCATCCTGGCTTTAAAGTACGTTCTGTATGGCTGTATCGATGAGGCGTGTCCTGTCTTTGATGAGAGTCCACTGAGTATCAGTTAAGACGGGTCATTTAACGTTAGCTTTACCGTTGAGGAAATAGCGTAGATTCACCCTCATCGTGTTGGTGTATAAGCATACAGTAGCTCCAATATAATTGTCAATGGCTACTTGCTACATAAGAGCGCATAGTGTACTATTGGAGAATGATGGTTATTTTGGGTGAGCTATGGTCCAGAGGACAGAGTACACACTTTACACAGGACGTACGAACGGTGGACATTTCAGTGACTGGAATGATGAGAAGCAATATAGCCGCGATGGAAGCACCTCTCAGTTTGATGAGCGTCCTCTCGTAGCGATCCATGGTGAATGAAAAGGGGTTTTCACGCGGACCTTTATATATATGTTGACGATGACGTCATACACAATTTAGAAAGAGTGTATGTACATGTAAATGTTCACCACTAAAACAAGTGAATACGTTGAAGTCTACATACATGTAAGTATACAAATTTCCCTGACACAATTAGCTGTGATGTAGGAGTAATTTATATTTAGGGCATGCACATGACACACTGCTCTTTGCTTTTTGGGGACTATTGGCCTACATTGATGTTGGGGGGGGGGGGCTCCTGCGCTCCTGGTAGGAGCATTTCATATTAAGTGACAGAACACCATTACATATCAAATAACAGAACGGTATTTTAAGGATTATTACATATTGAGTAAGAAATAATTATTAAAGGATTATTACTTATTAAGTAACAAAACGCCCTTCGGGGGTGATTACATATAACGCTGCTCTAGATCTCTCATTATGTCTTCTACTCTTTACTGAATTTTCAATATTATTTATTTAAAAGTATTTTATTTGATCAACTGATTACCATATGTTAGATAAACATTTGGCCCACCTGCAGTGCTCGCCGACTAATCGAGTCTAAATGAAGTCCGCTGGTGATTTTGGGCTTTGGTGTCCATTTGCTATGTTTTTACCTGTGTTCCCTAATAGGTTATTTCCCTTTCCTAGATTAGGAATTTCCTTTAAAGTCTTCTAGCCGAGAATTTTGCGCAGCAACATCTCTCCAGTTTTATAAATTTTGATAGACATTGTGATTATCTCCAAATAGTTAATATATAAGAAAAAGTTAAATACTATTTATATGATTTTTTTTATGAAAATGCTTCAAATCTAGGGCTATTCCCTATGTTTTCTGGGTTATCAAATCGAGCATGGATCAGTCCGCTTAACATTGTCTGAAGCTATCAAATGTACAGGAACCTATAATTCTTCCTCATATCATACAATTAATAACACACATTATTCAAAAAAATAATTACTTTGATTCACCACCAGCGGACATTCTGAAATGAGTCTTAAAAGCTCAATATATATTATTTATCACTTTGGTGTACCAACATTTGCAGTTGATTATCAATTTTTATATTAGGTGAAAACACAATTTTAAAGTTTAGAAACCTGTTAGGGATCCTGTAATATATTTTCAGTAAATGTTATGCGTGAAAGGTAATCAGCTTTCACCACCATTTTGCCATGTTTACTGTTAATACATCAAGTAATTTAATTCTTTGCACTAAATTTATCTTATTCAGCGACTTCACTATTAAAATTGCGGTCGGTAGCGGAGTTGGAGGTGCAGTTTTACTCCTAATAGTGGGGATCTGTTGCTGTTGCGGTTGCTGCCAAGCCATCAGCTGTGCTAAGTCGGTCTCACCTGCTTGAAACTCAACTTTCGTGTGAGTATTCAAATTCATCGTACTGATACTATACTTTTATTTATCGCCTCTGTTTATTTGTCTGTCTGTTCGGCATGTACTGTCACGTTTTAAACAAGTTAAAGGAGTACTTAGCACCCAATCTTAATAACTTAATATCCTTTCAATGCTCCCCAATCTTACATGTCGCTTTATAGGATCTTACGTATTTCAATAGAATTTGGTGTTTTGAGCGCCCATACCATGAATATTTAATAGCATTATGACATTATGGTCGCATCTGGACTAATTCACTTGCAGTCATGTAGGGGGGATAGGGTCACCGTGTCCGTTTACAGCAATTTTACACCAAAAACCAGTCCAGATATCTACCCCGTATTATATGGTGCCACAATGTCGGGACCGCGTCAACATGAAAAGACACCCCGCCAGCGCGGCGTCTAAGTCGACTGAACCAACCAAAAATTCTCTATCATTAATGTTCCCTTCATTAGCTGGCGACCTGACAACTGCTAATGACACATTTGTCGTAATTGTGACAACTGTGTTATTAGTATAGCCCCTTGATCTGCATGGCTCTCACATCACAAAGACAAGAAGTGTTGAAAATGTACGCTTCCAATGAGCTATTTTGGACATTAATGCCTATTACTGATTTCTGTATATAGTAGAGTAATTTGGTGCATATTTACCATAATTATGCCATGCACGTGTTTAAAATATCTCTATTTAAAGGCCGAAATCAAAATGTATTCCCCCCAATATTTACGCTATAGTGAATCTCTTGTACGAAATGTATATCGAGAGAATCGCATTCGTCAAATAGCTAAGAGGCTATAGTGTGTTGAAAATTTCCATCAAAAAAATCATACATGAACTGAAAAAACACTTCGTTTATCATTGGATCGTCCTATATGATTCTGCATCAGCAATTTTATCATCTTCAGCCTCGGAGATCAAATTTATAGTTTGAGAATGAAAAATAATGGGAGATTTAACGCACTCATATTATTTTGAGTGAATGGTACATAAAGATGGTCATTCTTCACATTTTTTCTTTTATTGAGGAATCCCAACATATAGGGGAATAATGAGACTGCGTTCGATGTCAAACAAATTATCTTCATTTAAAATTATCGCCCTTACCTCAATGGTAGCCAAAGGCCGTAACTATAAAACTGCAACTCAACCACCTTCATTACATCAAGTCAATTTCTACGTTCCAAGTTCGAAGTGGAAACGTAGAAATTGGCTTGGTGTAATCATGAAGATATTAACGTTCATGGTGTAATGGAAATGTAATTAGGCTACTATTGTAAGTTGTGTCTGAATAATTCCCACTTAAGGACACTAATCTGTTGTTTTGCTTTAATTATGCACAGAAGTTTATATACACCGTTTTCATAACCCCTGCTGTTTTGCGCGAGAGCTGGCTATTGACGTCAAGTGGGGGTAAGCTCCAGCTACTGACACATGTTAACTCAATGCAAACTGTACACATATCAGAATATAATCGAGCAAAACTTTGCCAATATCTACTCGATTTTCATTCTGTCTAGGGATTATTAAACCTGAAGAGATGCCCGTTTCAGAAATGTATAGTTTGAAAAATATTTCCTTTAAATTATGGCGAATATTTACCTAAAAATATGGTGTCCATTCCCCAGAAATTTTGCCATAACATACCCACTCTCGTTTTTTTTATCATTTTCCTTAAAAGCGCTTCCATAAAATATAAAATATGAGAAGTATATACACGGATTTTTATTTCATGGAGGCGCTTTTAATGAAAATGATAAACAAAAACGTGCCTGGGTATATCGCAAAAAATCTCGGCGAAATGACACCATCTTTTTAAGTAAATATTTCGCCATGATTTAAAAGGAAACTATACATTTTTGAAACGGGCATCTCTTCAGGTTTAATAATCCCTAAACAGAATGAAAATTGAGTAGATATTGACAGAGTTTCGGTCGATTGTATTATGATTTGTGTGCAGTTTGCTTTGAGCATGGAGCCTCAAGCCTACAAGCCCCATGCTTTGAGTTAACATGTGTCAGCAGCTGGAGCTTACACCGCTTGCATGTCACTGGCCAGTTCCCGCGCAAAACAGCAGGGGTTATGAAAGCGGTCCATATGCATGCGAAACATGACTTGTAGCATAGGGAAGGTGATATATTGCAGAAACTTTGTAGGGGTAAATACGTTTGGGGGAACCTATATTTATTCAGATATAGCAGTTTATAATCGGACCTCCCATCTCGAACAATGCTAAATTTGGACGGGTTGGAGAGCCGTACGTGAGCCGGAATGTCAGTGCGTGTGCACGCCACGCCCGCGTCTGGGTTTCTTGCACATGCCGTGGTTATTTTCAGTCATTATGTTATTATTGTCTCGTCACATTGTTCGCATCACTGCTTTGATCTTCATCATAGTGTAACGCTAACCTAGTGAGTTGCCACCTAGCTTTATTACCTAATTTTTCCATAAATCGTGTAGTTTAAACAACTCAATAAACTCAGAAATTTTTATCTATTACGGTACTTCTTGTTCAGAAACGCTTAATGGTGCTTTAAGAATAGCTGTCCCTTTAGAGGCAGTTTTTGCACCCCCATGACCATTTGTCGTCGGTATCAATAAATATACAACATAACCATAATAAACTATATAATTTATGAAAGTATACATCGTAGGGATTCCAACTGTATGATTTGTATAACTGACGCTGCTACTGTGTAGAAAATATTTCAATTTTAACAAATTAAAATGAAAACAGTAGCGTCCATTTTTCAATTGAAATTTTATGAAAACTGTTGGTCTTGTTTCAACTTTGATGGTATACCTTGGTAGGAGACAATTCGAACTAGTAAACTTTATCTCATTTTTTAAAAAATTTTGCCTGGTTTTGTTTAAATAACTATTTTACTAAAATAAATTGAAAAAAATGTACTTTTTTACGGTCGTTTGTCTTAAAAGTTGGGTAATTAAAAAACGAAGCCGACCTTACAAAAAGTGAGATAAGGTTTTCTAGATCACCTTATAAGTAACAAGCATGCCAAATTTCAAAAGCGTAGCATGGATACTTTTCGAGAAATAAACGTTTGAATTTCGGATTTTGTACAAAAATGAAAGGCTAGAAATCGGGCAAAATGTGTCCAGCTATACAACTGATGAATTAATCCCTATTTTTTGCTTGAATTCTATTGTCAAATACATTTTTAATCTGTCTAATGAGACCTACTCGAATTCCTGTTTATTCTGGATAACTATTACACTAAGTTTTTTTCATCAAGTCGGTTTAAAGTCCAATTTAAACTTTAAAAACCTGCTAAAACTTGTTCACACCTGTGTGGATTACTTCACGGCGGGTGTCTGAGTGAAATGACACTGTCATAACTAGAAACAAAAATAAGGATGTTTGCATGGTTTTGATCAGAAGGGGGTACATTAATGTAAATAAGTAGGACTAATAGATAATTAGCTTACCATAATACTGCGGAAATGAGTTTTGGAAAGGGAAATTTAACAGACAAAAAAAATAGTAGCCAAGCCCAAGCTAAGGCAATCTGTTTAATTGTTCCAGGGCCTAGGAAACTAAATTTTCAATCCTAATATTAAAGCACTTCTATTTATAATTTTTATCTCATTTTTTCACCAAATGTTAGAGGAAGTAGTGAATATTTGAATGAAGTAATAAAAAAGTGACAAATTTTGACCCTCTAAGGGGATAGCTATCCTTAAATAAATGCTCTCAAAAGTGTTTGAGGGTTATCCGATACCTAGACTGTATCTGACGGATACACATTCGCAACATTCTCACGGCGTCAGATTGTATACCTCATACTGTCAGAAATATCGCTGTTTCATCGACAGTTTAGGGGGTGACAAACTGCTGATGAGAACACCTAGGCCAATACACGAGTTGGCACGATGGAGCGTAAATGTCGAGGATAAAATTAGTGATGATCATGGCTATTTCTGCATGGTTAACATATAATAAAGTGGCCTGATCGTGTACATACACAAACGCATAGAGATTAGATCCTCCGGCGGTAATCATATCTTCGAGACCTGCTCCTCCGGCGGTATTTGTATCATATACGAACATGCATGAGCTAGAAAAACTAACAGTGACCGAAGTAGATTGAACTATTTGAAACTACAAGCTATCAGCCTGCTGTTAAGGAACTACTCCTCATATATCTATAACTTATTTGGCGGATGATTCACAAATAGATGATTTTTTAAGCATCTAATCACTGTTATGTTGCAATATAGCTCTTAATGTCAGGCAACTTGGATGACATGACCACACGGCCCTAGCACCGACATACAAATCTAGAGAGCTATGATGGGAATGCTCTGACAACTCGTATATTGGTAATTGGTGAGCTGTGTCGCTGTGACATCTCGTACACTGGGGATTGGTGAGCTGTATGGTCGTCAGATAAAAATGACGGCATTGAAACACAAAAGACTAGTCTGTAAGGCCCGACGTCGACCCAGCATCAACTTCCCACAGATGCCAACATATATCAAAGACCAAAAGGCACGGTGCTGCCTTGTAAGCTTACCAAGGTCATTCTGGGCTGACCTTGACCTCATTTAAAAGATCACAATGTTCAAAATATGAACAAGCATATATACTCATAAAGACAATATTAAGACAACTGTTTCGGCTAACTCTTCTTTAGGCACTGTTGCCACACATGGACTTTGATGTAAAGTTCAATAAAGGGCATTGTCGATAGAATTTGTCGTTGTGAAATGAATGTGGGCTTTCAGACAGACTGACCGACGGGTGACAATATCTGCAAAACGTTGCTGCAAAAAATGTAGTGTGTGTTTTTTTTTGTCGATGTCTGTGTCGCCGGTGTCCATTCGTGTATCCAATTCGTAAGAGCGCTATATTACATTGGGAAATTACTTGATCTTTTTCAAGGGCCTTTTGGAGCTTAACTAGAAGTCATTTGCGTACACTTCGCCATCCATAAGATGGCTTGCGAATCGTGTGTCCCCATTATCGCGAAGCGATATCCGGTACTTTACCGTATTCTGTTCGCCCTTCATCCGGCCGAGAACAGACTCGAGAAATCTGTTAAATTACAGGTTTTCATACCACTTCGGAAACAGATATTGCCTGGGCTTACAAAATATATAGGTATGAATAACTTTCGTATCATCTAAAAGGTGTGGTAGATCTGTAATTTTGAACAAGTAGGACATCACATGACTCGAAAATGGCGGGTTACGTTGGGGTTACGTCGGTAGACTTTAGCTGATTGGCTGACGAAGTCACGTGGTATTGATTTCTGGAAATTCCCTCTTGCAGTTGCCGAAAGTAGGCTGAGAATAGATACACACGATCCCAGGGTCAAAATGGCATTTCCGGCGGTTCCGGTCCTGAAAGTGATTTTTTTTCAGCTGAAGATCCATTTATACAAACTATCCGAACCAGTCAAGAAGACCCAAAAAATTCTTCTGAATCGTTCGAAGAGCTCAGGTACACGAGAAACTTCTTTATATTTGCATTTTTTGCTGCCGCCTATACTTACAACATTACGGGGAGCTAAAGTTTCTCGTGGTGCACATTGCACGAAAGGAAGGAAACATGGCCGGTTCCCAAACTGTCCAACGATCTATTGAAGCACCGGAAGGACGTAGATAATAAGCAGAAGCACCCAAAATAAATGAGAACAAAGTAAAGAGATGGACAACACATTCATTCAAACATACTCATGTAATGTATTCAAGAGATAGGCATCGTGGACTAGAATATTAATATTCAATTTAAGGTATTATGTGAACGCCTTGGTAATGCTCAACTGATTAGTCATGATCTTTAATCTCATATATAAATATGAAGATGACCATCGGTCGATTGTCTCGGCCAAGTAGTAAATATCACTGATCTATTGTAGCACAGGTCGCTTCACCGGTTCTAAACCAAGAATACCAAGACTGCATGATATAAATTCAACATTGAGATAAGTTAACACACAGCTTGATGAGACAGTGTTGCGACCCGGTTTAGAAGAACAAGTTATATTTTCCATCGAGCATACTGGGAGATAGCGGCCCCAGAAACATTTGCAATAAGCCTGGTATTCCACAGCACGATTGTTTTGCCATGTGATCATCATTGACGATTGAAATCAATTTTGAGATACTCTTTTGTTAATATAGTTCAAATGTTGCACCAAGTACAACAATGACTTTATATTGTAGAATTTTCGGTCCCCACGGCGACATAGGTCTTGCGCGCGAGTAGTAGGTATTGCGTAAATCGAGTCCCATTGACCTTTGACCTCAGAAATTTGCATATGACGTCACTTCCGGTTTGGGTGAATGAGGCGTGACCTTTGTACATACTTGTCTGTAGATGTACTGGGGTTTCCCCCCACAATGGCGGATAATGGCGGCTAATGGTGACCTTTGTACATGTCTAGACTTGTCTGTGTCTGTTGATGTACTGGGGTTTTCCCCCACAATGGCGGATAATGGCGGCTAATGGCGGAAGGTGACCGCCATTGTTGGAAAATGGCGGATAATGGCGGCTAATGGCGGAAGGTGACCGCCATTGTTGGAAAATGGCGGATAATGGCGGCTAATGGCGGAAGGTGACCGCCATTGTTGGAAAATGGCGGATAATGGCGGAGTCCCTAGACTTCGAATACGCTGCATGGTCCGATTGGGTCGAGTGAGGTATCAAAGTGAAGCATTCGTGAAGGGGCATCTGATGGGCTGGGTGTGGGTTGAAATATCGGCATTCTGCGCATGCGCGGTGGCCAAAGGGTATGAAAATAGAGGTTTTGGAGCTAGGGGAGCCACTAATGGTCCAATGGGGTCATATGAGGTATCAATGTGAAGCATTCGTGAAGGGGCATCTGACTGGACTAGCGGCTCGGGCGTTGTCACCATTCTGCGCATGCGCAGACAGGGAATTGTGGGAAAAGGGTATGGAAATAGACGTTGTGAGATCTAGGGGAGCCCCTAATGGGCCGATGGAGTTGTATGAGGTATCAAAGTGAAGCCTATGTGAAGGGGCATCCAGTCATGGGTGGGTGCATGTAAAAATTTTCCTGAAAAAAAAACGGAACACGGACTTTATCGAAAAATCCGGGAAAATACCTATATGGGGTATGGGGGTATATAGGTCGCCGGGCTTAACGGGGCTTGCCTATCAATAGAGTTATCTCCCCCTAGTTCCAGGGTGGGTGTATGTAAAATTTTTCCTGAAAAAATACGGAACACGGACTTTATCCTAAATTACGGGAAAATGCCTATATGGGGTATGGGTATAGGACCATCCTGGGAAACCTACTTCTCGACATTTGCGGTATAGGTTGTGGGGTCTCGTTTTCTTAGTCTCGTCAAGACAAACATGATAGGAAGTGCCGCGGAGCGAATCGTTGAAATTTTTGGAAAAAGTTCAGGGAGACCCATATAGTCCCATACTAGGGGTATAGGACCAATGTTTGTCCCACTGGGAAACCTACTTCTAGACATTTGCGGTATGGTTGTTTGGATTTGTTTTTCACGTCTCGTCAAGACAAACATGATAGGAAGTGTCCCGGCACGAAACGATGAAATTTTTGGAAAAAGTCACCGAGGCCTGGGTAGGCCCATAGGCCTATACTGCATGGCTATGGGTGTATAGGTCCATACGGGGTGGACGTTTTTGGATCTAGGTGGGCCACTAATGGCCCGATGGGGTCGAGTGAGGTATCAATGTGAAGCCTATGTGAGGGGGCAACCGGTGGAATGGATGTGGGGTAGGAATATCGTCATTCTGCGCATGCGCAATAGACAAAGTGTATGGAAATAGACGTTTTGGGATCTAGGGGAGCCACTAGTGGGCCGATGGGATCGAGTGAGGTATCTCTGTGAGGGGGTATCTGATGGGGTGAGTGAGGGGTTGAAATATCGTCACTCTGCGCATGCGCAGTGGACAAAGGGGTATGGAAATAGACGTGTTGGGGTCTAGGTGGGCCATTAGTGGGCCGTTGGGATCGAGTGAGGTATCCATGTGAAGCCTAGGTGAGGGAGTTAGACTAGGGTGTCGTTTCCATTCTGCTGCGCAGGTCACGTGGGTTGTCACGGTTTTACTAAAACTACCTCCAAACCCAGAAGAGTTCCAATGTTCCCCTTAGACGTCCGCATGTTCAACCTCCGGGGGTGTTTCCCGCCCCGGCCCGGCCCGGCCACAGCGCGCGCGCGGGAGTGATCTGATGCCACAGCGCGCGCGCGCGCGTCATTACCGGCAGTGGACGGATGCATGTCGGGTCAAAATGTCAAAGATCACATCCAGGTCAAACGGTCTCCCTTTCGGCAAGGTTCGGAGGAGACAATGTTGCGGCATCGATAGTCAGAGCTTGAACCCCAAAAGGGGATTGTAAATTAACCTGGGAAGGATGGGCAGTTCCATTTGGACCAATCAGCGGTCGAGAAAAAAGAGCCAATGAGCGATCGATAAAAGAACCAATGGACGGGTACTAGGATTTCGCTCACGTCTACGCCTACATCCGGGTACTGAGATGCTTTCGCCTACGTCCGCGCCTACATCCGGGTTCTTGTACACCCGGGTAATGTTTTCTGGACATGGATGGGTTACCTTTGGCTCCATTCTAGGCCACTGATTGACTATTCATGGACATGCTCATATAGAAAACACACAAGACAGGGTTTTTTGGTGAGATTTCATTTTGTTTTTTATTCAGTAACAACAACAACGTGAGAACAACCACTTGAAAACTGAAGCCCAGAACAAGGGGCTTGTACATTGAAAGAACTGAAGCCCAGAACAGGGGGTTTGTACATTGAAAGACCTGAAGCCCAGAACAGGGGGCTTGTAAACTTAAGCCCAGAACAGCGGGCGTGTGTACATTGAAAGAACTTAAGCCCAGAACGGGGCTTGTACATTGAAATGATGGGCGGCCCAGTCATATACAAGTACATCGCGGTCCTCGGCCTTGGGGTACTCGTCAAACATCTGTACGATGGTAGATAAGGTTCTGCCCCGGCATCGATGGTACAGGTAAAACAAGCAATATTGTCCGCACACGCTACTGGCCAGGCTTTGCAACGTTTGACTGTTCCAACACCACGTCTCTGTGCCTTGATCCATAAAGTCTGTTAAATCGGGATGGAGGGGTGGCAGGCCGTACGGGTCAAAGTATTCGCCCTGCGGTTCTGTCAAGTACATGCCCACCCAATGTTCACAGGGCCGATCCATCGGGTCCGTGTTGAGAACGTAAGCAGCAGAATACATACGGTCTAATAGGAACACATCTCGGGCGAACACCCCTTGAAACACCATACGTGTCTCTGGGTCATCCTCCAGCACGATGGTTATCTGGTCTGTATCCATGTTAGGTGGAGAAGTCACACAGGATGTTGCGCGCCATGATAGGTGGAGAAGTCACACAGGATGTTGCGCGCCTTGTCCACTTGAATTATGTTGTCAAACTCGGCGTAGCAGATCATATTGACGGTGCTCCGGAGGGCTCGTGCAAAGTGGATTTCCAACCGTAAATTGCCGTGCTTGGCGAGGGCCAGCTGATGGTCGTTCTCTAAGGTAGGGGTCAAATCGAAACAGAACAACGTGTATCCGTTCCCGTAGTCCTCCCGACTGATGAAATTCCCTTCGTCCTGGTTGATTTGACCGGTGGCTGTAAACAGGCTCTGATAGGCTCGAATGAAATTCGCGCGCCCAAAGTTCGGTGTTAAGGCCGTGGCTGGCACCTGTTGTCCATCCACATGCAGGGCCACAAAATTGATGCCGAAATGTTTAAAGTCAAACGGATTCTCTGGGTAGGCTCCACTGAAACTGGTATTTTCCACACAGGCCAGGATCAATCGCTTGGGTAGTTCCCCCAGGAACAGGTTTTCTTTGTTGGCGCTCATATTTCCAGCAGGCACAGAGAACACTTTGGTTTGTACACGTCGGATAGGGTACTGGGCTGGTTTTGTTTCCAAGGCTTTCATGTGTCCCAATTGAACGGCTGGATTCGGTTTCACTTTTCGGACATACAGGACTGCGTCTTGGATGACAATCTTATAGTCAGCTGCATGCCCGTCTACGTTAGTGGCCATCAAGGCGAAGGTCGGAGGCGCCCGTATCAGTCGGATTTTGATGGGGATCTTGTTCAAGAGATATCGGTCTTGCATGAACATGTCTGCGTGCAGTCGACCCATGAGATCCACCGCGACGCCGTTCGCGGTCAAAGCCTTCCGTTTGCTATATCCCGTATTGTCGTTCTCTGCGCCCATGTGCTCGGCTTTGTCCTGGTAGAATAAAGCGGCTGTCAGTTGAGATTGTTTAGCCTCTCGCCCATGCGACAACAGCGTCTCGATGTAGGCTCGATAGGGGTACGTGTTGGTCGAGTCACCGATGAGTTTGTCGCTGAGAAATATATCCACCTGTTGAAACATCGAGTGCAGCCAGAGATTCGTCGGGCCCACCGTTGCTTGGTCGGCGATTCTGGTGCCATCTCCATTGACGATCTTGGCTTTCACATACAAGTATGTATGGGCTAAATCCACATATGCCGTATCTGCATTACTGATGGTGAACTCGATGGGCCCTGTTGCGTTGATGCTGGACAGCGGGAGATGCTCCACCCATAATCCTTGTTCGGCACTGGTCTGTGTGGGCGGGACGGTCCACAAATCAAATTCACTGTTGGTGGAGGGGCAGGACTCGGCGTGGATCAAGGGCATGTTTTAAGAAAAGATATCCCGGGTCTTCGATGTGCGTCGTCGCTGGGTCGGTCGTCGACTGGTGCGTGGTCTCGGTGGGGCAGCTCTTTTATTCCCTACGGTGCGTTGTGCTTTGGCCACCAAGACGCCTCCCGCTTCTTTGGCCCGCCGTTTCAAGGCTTCTTTGGGTGCCGTACCCCCCAAGACATCACCGGCCACTTGCAGTCCACTGCGTATCGCTTGTTTGGCGATTGCTTTCACCCCACGCGTCACCAAGGGCAGGAACGTTTTGACGATGCTCCCGAGTATGTTCCCCAGTCCATGTCCACGTTGCATGCGTGCACCACTAAAAACCGGAAAGCCACCCCCGGCCTGTTGGGCATAATAGTCCATATAGCTGCGTGCATCGCACTCGTAAGGCACCTTCATTATACAAAGTGGGGAGCACGTGCTTGTCGAAAATGAAGTGTCACCACCACTTTCCCGCGTTCGAATGCCACCGGTCGTCCCGTGTCATCTCTTATATCCACCGTGATCGTGTTGATGTGGGTTTGTCGTACAGGCAGGTAGAGCATGTGGGTGAAACTGTGGGTGACTTGATCTCCATACAACTTTTTAATGGGCACCACCCGTAACAGAGGTGTGTTGATATCGCCCGCGATGTGGTTGTCCACCACGTCCGAGTAGACGTAGAGTCCGTACATACCCGACTTCATATCCATCGGGATCTCGCCTTGGTGGGCGGTGGGACCAGCGAACGTCCGTAGATCGAAACCCAGCATTTGCTGTAGGATAGGACTCAGTACGACACTCGCGTTGGCGGTGACGATAAGCTCTGCCTTGTCGTTGTGTGCGTTGTAATCGAAGTTCACGTGATTCTTGAAGGGATAGGCTTTGATGGGTTTTGAAGTATTCGTGACCTCCCGTAGAGCCTTATAATGCAACAGTCTTGACAGCCCACCCATGAACTCCTTGGGAGTATCGTATTGGCCTTCGGGGAGGGTGAGTCGGGTGTCTTTTCCTTCGTAGGTCACGTCGTACCACACTTCATTGGCTCGTACGTTGTACCACGAGTAAGGGTACTGAATATCCACCAGTCCACATTCCCACCGGCCAGGTAAATGCAACGGTTGTGGTAATTGAGTCACATACTTGGCCACGGTGTTGTCAGGAACACATCGAGTGAACTGTTACTGGGTAGCGTGAGGTAAAACATGGCGACTGAGCTGTCCTGCTGCTGCTGTTGGTTTTAATAGGTGTTCCAGACCTTGGGTGGTTGTGTCCGGCGTCGTGTTCGTCGCGTTGACTTGCTACGTGTCACGGCTCTGGAGATGTGGGGTGTCCTGATCAAGGGTGGTTTTTTAAAGGTTTGAAAAGAAAGTGCCCGTTGTGGTGGTGGAGTTTTGGGGGGTGACTCCGGGTCCCAGTCGGATTTCCAAGAAGGTAGTGGGCCACTCGGCGATTGCTGGGTTCGCTGCATAAAGGCCCAGCGGTGGGGGTTCCCCACCAATTCCTGGGGTACATGCATGTCTTTCAAGCCCTGAGCAAAGACCTCCCATCCTCGAGGATCCGTGTGCGATCTGCGTTTACGCATCAGGTCATTCACTAAATCCGTCATGTGGGTCCCGGGGACCACCTGATTCTGTACCAGTAGTTCGCCTTTATCATTCCAAGTCATGTTAGGATTCTGTTTCATCCGTTGTAATACCAGGCCAGCTTGTTTCTTGAACGATGCAGGTACACTCTTCAGCACTTCGTCTTCCACCCACTGTGGGGCTGTGGGTGCTACCCCTGGTAATCGCGGCTGTTGGAGGGGTGCTGAGGTCGGCGGTGTGTCACGTGTGGTGGTGGTGGTGGTGGTGGTGGGGTAGAGAGGGTTTTGTATTGGTCCATGAACGTCATGTACTGTTGAAGCGTCTCATTGTACCGTTGTACTTTCTCACTGTCGCTTAACCCCGGTCTCTGTAAGATCTGTTGCATCTCTCCATCGAGGGTGTTTATGGTCTTCACCGTAGGTGGGACAGGGCAGGGCGATTGGAGGTTTTGAAGGAATCGTGGTTCGACGAGGACCATTTTTTTCGTGTGGTTCATTGTCGGCCGAAGAGTCCACCCAATACTGGACCCAACACGGAAGCGGCCAACGGTGCTAACATGGCCCCGAGAAAGCCGCCTTTCTGTAACACCTTTTTCTTTTGTGTTTGTGGGACCCGCTTATGGACTAGGGTTCGTAGACCTGTCTTATGCTTGGCCAACTGGTCTTCTGAGCCGGAGTCAGTGGGACGTTGCCTTTTAACAGGTTGTACCCGATCTCGCACAGACAGCGTACAATGTCAGGGTCCGTACCGCGTACAATGGTTCGGACTAACTCGGGTGGGGCCGTCTTCAATACACGGAGCGTGGGAGCGTGCTTCCGTACTCGCGCAGACATCATGTACAACTAATGCCAGAATCCACAACTCTGCTCTTTTTATCCACCTCAGAGACAAAGTCAACCCTGCTGTGGTATTCATTCTTTTTATTATCTCCATCATCAAACACACACACATCCCAGCTGGGGGCGCCACTGTGGGTGTGTTTACATTATTTTTGCAAGTACACGTGGTGGGTGTCTCCGGGAAAGATGCCGGTCCCTAGTCGAAGGTGGTCGGGGGTGGCTTGCTTGAGGTCGAAGAGCATATACCCGTGCTGAGGGGTTGTAGCATCTTTAAAGGCTTCCAACGCAAACGGTGTGCGGCCGGGATATATCTGTCTCGCCAGGTGCAGCAGTTGAGTGGTATCTCTCGGGTTTTTGAAGACCACCAGTTAGTGGGCATTTAAGCTGATGTTCCGATGTTCTTTGTTTTTACTGAACCGATTCTGCACAATGTAGATGATGCTGAGCCGTCGATGGTGGCTGCCTTTGGTAAAGAGTTGGGTGACCCGCGCATCCGTCTCCGCCATGAGATCATCCAGAACCACCAAGGTGTCGGGCTCCAAATCGGCCAGGTTGGGTAGGCCTTTCACGAACGTGATGTGGGGCATTGCTGCATACGCTTCCTGCCATTCTCCATAACACCACACGACACGGTGGGGTGATCATGCTGTCGGCGTGTTGAAGGAGCTTCCGGACGAAGTGCGTTTTGCCGGAGCCCGTCGGTCCTGCGATGAGACACGTGAAGGGATGCTGCCACCGAGGGTACATGGTTCGAGGTGTATCCGTTGTCGTGGTAACCCGCTCTTGTAAATTTCGTACGAGTGAACAGGAGTGGTGGTGGGTACAACGTCGGTCGTCGTTGTCTGTTCACTGTCAGGGATGATGATGATGGGGGTGGGTACAACGTCGGTCGTCGTTGTCTGTTCACTGTGAGGGCTGAAATCCGGTGGGTTTTCAGACGTAGTGGGTGTACTTGGTGTAGATGTAGAGCTTGGTGTGGAGCTCGACGTGGCTTGTACACGGGGTGTGGTGGTGGTGACTGGGCTCGATACGGGGTTGACTGGTGCTCTCTGTAGACCGGTTTCACTGGTGGCTGGTGTTCTCAATTGCTTAAGTAACGTGCTGACATAGGCTACGTCGTAAAACACACCTCCGTACAACACACTCAGCAGGGTTAGCACTATCACCACAAAGCCCACTTGCGCTTTGCGCGTTTTGGGAGACGCTGTGTTCAGAGGCAGCTGCTGTTGGTCCATAGCACTGTGGTCGGACGTGGAATGAAGGAGGATGGCAGTGGTGTCTGGCTTTATAGTTGTTTCACCTGGTTGGCAGCGACCCAGGAATTGAAAGAACTGGGCCAGCCTTGCCATTTGACGAAATGAAACAGTTTGCCACGTCGACGTTCCGTTTTCAAAATCTGCTCCACCGTGTAGTAGTCTTGCTGTGTTTTGACGACAGGCTGTAATTCCGTCTCGTAAAACGTCCCTAGCAACGGTTCCCCTTGAAGATCTTCCAGTTCATAGACTCGCTGCTGTCGGGGTAGGCGCCGCTTAATCAGGAAGTGCTCATCGCTCCAGTTGGGCAAGTAACTTTTCTCGAACTTGCCCTTGACTTTACTGATCCGTACAGAGTCCCCGACCTTGTACACCGCCTTCGTCGCTCGCTGCGATGGCCTGGGGTACAAGACACGGCGGACTTGGGCTTCATTGCTTTGGGTCACGGTAATGGGGGCTCTCTCTATACTCCGGTGATAGGCTCGATTGTAACCCCTCACCAGTTTCGGGAGAACATCGATGTACCGCCTTGCATTCTTATAGGTGAAATATTTATACATGCGGCTTTTGAATGTCCTGTTGAACCTTTCCACCACGGAAGCCTTGGTCTCGTTGTACGTATGGAAGAAAAACACCTTCTGTTTCTTGAGAAAGGCTTGGAACGGTGTGTTGAGGAATTCCGTGCCTTCGTCTGTTTGCAAATACAAAGGTTTGCGCCCGGTCTTGAAGATATCTTTGAACGCCGCTATGAGATTCGCCCCCGTTTTCGTCCGGATGGGTACCACCCACGCATACTTGGATAGGATATCGATGCACGTCAAGATATACCGATTCCCATCGTTGTGTTTGGCAAAGGCGCTCATATCGACCAAATCCGCTTGCCACTGGGCATCTATTCCTCCCACGATGACCCGGTTCCGTAGAAAATGGCGACGGACAGATCGATGTAAGGTATAGGTGTCTTGTTTTCTTAACCAATCTCGGACTTGGGCACGTTGTATCCCCTGGGGTTTGGCCGCTCGATAGAGAGCCGACAATGCACTATACGCAGCCGGACTGTCGGGACTGTAGTATAAGTTATCCAACACCTTCTCCCAGCGCTTCATGGTGACAAATGATGATGGACCCGGAGAGTATGGTTTATTTATAACAAGTTTCTACCACCGTTGTGTTGGTTGACTGAGTCTAGCCGGGTAATCAATGGCCTCGTCGTCTGGTTCATGGCTAGACAGTTGTTCATTGGGTTCTGCCGCCGATTCTCTCAGGGCACGAGCCCACTCCAACTCGGCTGATGACCGCTCGTCCGGTGTAAACAGCTGGTCGACAATAGGCACCACTTTCTCGAAGGCTATCCACAGATCGGGGTCTAGGGTGAAGCTTCGCGTAGGGTCTTGGTAGCGGCCCAGGCGTGGGAAGAAGGGTCCACGGTATACGTAGATGGCATTGTCTATGTGGATGAGGTTTCCGTCGAGCTCGCCGCTCAACACCCGTTTAAATTTGGTCCAGCCGTCACGGTGTAGCGTAACCGTATTCGATACGGTCTCAGCGGGCGACCAGCAAACATCTCCACGGTCTTCCACGAGGGTGACTTTATCTTCATAGACGTGTAACCCCACCTGGGGTGTAAGGGGCAGGATGGCTCGTAGGACTGGTGACATGCTTGATCCAATGTCGAACGGTGAATGACACACACTGTGTCTGACCCTCGTATTTATAGTCCCACTGTCAATGCCACAGCGCCAGGGTCAATAGGGCGCAGACTATTGTGAGGCCAACCAGCCGTCGCTGGTTCCGGCGTGAGCGCTCGTGGTCCATAGCCCGAGCATCAAGGATGGCTGTCATAGTCCAGTAGTGGTGAGTGATGGCACGCCTCTCCATCGAGTGCACTCTGTCGAGGACCGCTTCTGTGAACTCGTTGAGAATCTGGCGTCGTCCCTCGTTGTCGTCGCCATCTGCAAACATGGACCGGACCACTGCTCGGTAACCCGTGAGTGAATTAACCACGGTGGCATGCTGTAAAATGCGAGTCGCATAGGGCTGGATCTCCGCCATGGCTCTGCAACCGTAGAAATGAAGGTGTGGGATCCCGAGGGACGTGTTTTATAGACCAGGTCACACATGCGCGCCTAGCTCTACGGGTGTAGTCCGTGATACGTACTATTCTGATGGGTTATGTGGCTCCTATAGAGATAGTACTTCATCGACCATGGGGATTACTTTTTCCAAGGCTGTCCATAGATCAGGGTCCAGAGTAAAACCACCTTGCTTGAGACAGAGGAGTCGAGCAAAATAGGGACCGCGGAAAATGTAGACGTCGTCACACAGGTGAATGCTATCACCGTCGAGGTCACCCAATAACACCCGTTTCAAGGTAGTCCAGCCTTCCGGGGATAAAGAGACACGCGCTGGTTCAGACGTACACCAACACCTACTGTCGTCATCGATGAGCTCCACACGTTTGGGATACAACAATAGGGTGCAGTCCGGTGTAAGAGTGCGGGTCTCCCTCACACGCTCGTCTTCAGGCAAGACTTCAACCGGAGGTACTGCTGGGTCCCAGGGAAAATCTTCTCCACGTCTCATGCTTTCGTCTAATACAAGCTGGTAGGCAAGCAGGCTGGCAGGCTAGAGGTCAGGCAGGCAAACAGGCAGGCAGGCAGGCAGGCAGGCAGGCTGGTCAGGTCAGTCAGAGTGAGAGCAATCCGTAAGGTAGTGCAATGAATACACCCAACCCCTAAAAATCATCCCCTTTTATACGTTTTTCTACAACAATGGCCGCCTAAAAACACAGCCATTTTCCAACATGGCCGCCTAAAAACACAGCCATTTTAAAACATGGCCGCCTAAAACACAGCCATTTTCCAACATGGCCGCCTAAAAACACAGCCATTTTAAAACATGGCCGCCTAAAAACACAGCCATTTTAAAACATGGCCGCCTAAAAACACAGCCATTTTAAAACATGGCCGCCTAAAAACACAGCCATTTTAAAACATGGCCGTCTAAAAACACAGCCATTTTCCAACATGGCCGCCTAAAAACACAGCCATTTTAAAACATGGCCGCCTAAAAACACAGCCATTTTAAAACATGGCCGCCTAAAAACACCGCCATTTTCCAACATGGCCGTCTAAACCCCAGTACATACACCAACAAGTCTAGACATGTACTAACTGAAATACCAATGGAGAAATTTCACTTACTGTCTGTCCCTAGTCTACAATCAACCTTTCGCCATCCTGAAATATATTCATGGAAATGCTCATGTCGTGTTTTTGGAACATCGAGTTGTCTCCCCTTGCGTGTACAGATGGCGCCACCATCGGAAGTTGTGACGTCATAGTTACATCCGGGTGGCACTAGGCCCGATATCCCTTTTATACACTACTGGCACATATCTGTTTTACCCTGTCTAAGTAAGATACTAGAGAAACTTTTCGCCACAAGGACAAATTCGTTTCTGGAAGAAAACAGCATAATTTGTCCCAGTCAGTACGGATTTTTGCGAACCACTCAACCTCTCTAGCTGTGCTCTCTCTATATGACCAGTTAATCAATGCAAAAGATTCAAAGAAATATAGTATTACCACATTTTTGGACTTATCCAAAGCTTTTGATACAGTCAACCACGAAATACTTTTGCACAAACTTCAATATTACGGTTTTAGGTAAAGGTAAATGACTGGTTTCGTAGTTACTTAACTTCTCGATATGGATGTGTATCTCTTAAGAACACACTATCTGGGCATCATGCAATTTCCTGTGGTGTGCCTCAGGGCTCGATACTTGGTCCTCTTCTCTTTGTGATTTATATAAATGATATTCTCAAACTGTTCTTCCACTGTTCTTAATATTATACTGTTTGCTGACGATACAAGCGCCACATACTCTAACCCCGATTCATCTATTCTAATCAAGACAATGCCTGATGAACTAATCAAGCTTCAAGATTGATTCTCCTGTAATAAACTGTCATTGAATATAAAAAAACGAAATACATGATTATCAAACCAACTCGAAAATCAGCATCCAATCATCCTAAACTTTCCATCTCATGCCAAGACATCGAACACGTAGACAGTTACAAATTCCTAGGAATATTCTTCAATGATAGACTGAATTAGAAAACGCTTATAGATCAGCTATGTTCAAAACTGTCTAGAAATATTAGTGTAATCAGTAACATAAAGCACTGCCTAATTAAGCAAACATTAATGACTCTTTATTATTCCTTATTTTACTCCTATATTTCTTATTGTAATGTGTGTTAGGTCAATACTTACTCCTCTCATCTTCAACCACTTGTCTTTTCACAGAAAAAAATCCGAATCATCAACTTTAGCGACAAATACTCCCATACTGTACCTATATTCAAACAGACTAATATATTACCAATGGGAAAAATGAACGATTACCTCACCTTAATATTTGTCCGCAAATTTATCCACCATAATGTTTTTCTTCCTTTCGCGTATCATAATTACTTTACAAAACAATCCACTGTACACAATTATCCAACCAGGCACTCACACTTCAATCTGTTCAGAACATCTTGTCCATCTCAACTCTCTTTCTATAGTTTGAAATTGAAAGGCCCACGTATCTGGAACATTCTCCCAGCTAATTTAAAGTACATTACTTCAAAATCGCTATTTAAAAGGGAACTAATGAAAAATATTATGAGCGCAACAGGGAGTGATCATCACACTCAATATCACTTTATTTGAAAGGTACACATTATTTGTTATATCTGATTATTTAACGTATTGCTGGCATGGATACATGTACTTATTTTCTTTACCGGACAATTCATATTTAATGGTGCAACTGCATATAGTCAGACTATATTTACTTATCTATTTCTATTCGCCATCTGTTTATATATATAATTATACTCTCGCTGTTTATGAGGCGCCGTTTGTGACAATATTGTCAACGACAAATATATAGAGTTAAAACCAAAATATAAAGTCGCCGTTTGTGAAAATATTGTCAAACACAAATATATAGTTAAAACCTTTGTAAATATATATAAAACGAAATAAATAGGGCCTATATATAAAGTTTTTTTTTTTTTATTTTTATAAATATTTTTTTAACATAAATAACGATAGGAAGTTAAGACGTTAAATTTAACGTAAATATAAAGTACACGAACAAACTTAAATAAAGTGTACATGTAAACCGGATATGCCCAAAGGAAGCTGCGCAATCGATGTGCGCGCGAGTGATACTGGTTAATCAAAACTGCAACTGGGTTCTGAAGCGAAACTATGACAGCGGTGAAAGCCACTCGCATGTCCCAGATGTGGCGAATCAAACAATAAGATCACGTACCTGAACATATTTCAGCTCACTGCCATTATAATTTAGTAGAGGCCTATTCCAATTTTCAACAATTACTTTTGTCATTTACAATCGTACTTCAGAGTTATCACATCAATTAGATATAAGTACATCTACTTATAAATCAACATAAGATATCCTAGCCTGCAGCCAATATCATAGCCTGTCCCTTTGATGTTCAATCCACGATTCCGCTGGCCAAGTCGCTGGTTGCTATTTGCCGCATAAAAAACATCAACAGAAGTTGAAATAAAACATGCGCAATAACGATGTATTAATTATGCGCAGCACAAATATGAGGCAATTTGAAATCATACTGAATATGAGCATATTTCATTGATCAGAATATGACCATTCATAGCTTAGTTATAGGATTTGTAATTATATTGTCGTTTTTGTATATTTTATCGTTTTTCGATAATTTCCGCAATTCCAAACAAGACGAAAATTTGTACTTGGTATAAGTACAGCGAATGTGGAAACTAATGGCTCATGAAGAATACTAGATTGGCCTTTTTTCACTTTTGCGCTGCCTCGAAGCTATAGTAACTAAGGAATCAGTCGAAGCCGTTTTACCCCTGCGTGCTAATCGCTAATTGATCTTCAATACGCGTGGGGTTCTTGACGGGCATCGGTATTAACCCTATTATATACGCTGACGAGTGAGTGAATAGGGTTTAGCGTCGCTTTCAACATTTTTTCAGCTATATCACGACGGGGAAGGGAAGGGAAGGGAGGTGAGTGGGAGGGGTGTGGTTAACTACTTGTAACCGAGCAGATCTAATGCTGCCATTTTATACTGCTGTCCCACCGAAATATCATTCCGTAGGCAAACATGACACCCCCCTCAGTCACATTATACTGACACCGTCCTTGTTCTATCCTCTTAATACTGAGCGTAAGCGAGGAAGCAACAAGTTCCATTTTCCAAGTCTTTGGTATGACCCGGCCAGGGATTGAACCCAGTACCTAGCGCTTACGAATATCAACAGTTTATTTTATTCTACTTACGTTATACTAACTTAAAACCTAAAAAGTTTGAGATCAAGTAAGCGTATCATGCTATAATAAATGATCTCGATAATGAAAACGAAGAACGGTGAACGCAACAGTACAATCCACACTGGTGGTTCCCACAGTATACGCCATGGTTCTTTCATAATTTGAGAGCGGTACGTTTGATGATACCAGCATAGTGCAACCGGTTCCTCATGACCCATTAGTTTCCACATTCGCTGTACTTATACAAAGTTCCCTGCAAATTTTTGTCTTGTTTGGAAATTCGGAAATTATCGAAAAACGATAAAATATACAAAACGACAATATAATTCCAAATCCTATAACTAGGCTATGAATGATCATATTCTGATCAATGAAATATGCTCATATTCAGTATGATTTCAAATTGCCTAATATTTATGTTGCGCATAATTAATGCATCGTTATTGCGCATGTTTTATTTCAACTTCTGTTGATGTTTTTATGCGGCAAATAGCAACCAGCGACTTGGCCGGCGGAATCGTAGATTGAACATCTAAGGGACAGGCCGTGATATTGGCGGCAGGCTAGGATATCTTATGTTGATTTATAAGTAGATGTACTTATATCTAATTGATGTGATAACTCTGAAGTACGATTGTAAATGACAACAGTAATTGTTGAAAATTGGAATAGGCCTCTACTAAATTATAATGGCAGTGAGCTGAAATATGTTCAGGTACGTGATCTTATTGTTTGATTCGCCACATCTGTGACATGCGAGTGGTTTTCACCGCTGTCATAGTTTCGCTTCCGAACTCAGTTGCAGTTTTGATTAACCAGTATTACTCGCGCGCACATCGATTGCGCAGCTTCCTTTGGGCATATCCGGTTTACATGTACACTTTATTTAAATTTGTTCGTGTACTTTATATTTACGTTAAATTTAACGTCTTAACTTCCTATCGTTATTTATGTTAAAAAAATATTTATAAAAATAAAAAAAAAAAACTTTATATATAGGCCCTATTTATTTCGTTTTATATATATTTACAAAGGTTTTAACTATATATTTATGTTTGACAATATTTTCACAAACGGCGACTTTATATTTTGGTTTTAACTCTATATATTTGTCGTTGACAATATTGTCACAAACGGCGCCTCATAAATATGGACGCAAGTAGTATATAAAAACCCGATTGGGTCCCATTGACCTTTGTGCACTTAAACTAGGTCAAGGTCATCCAGGTTATGACATGCAGGAGTGTGAACATGATGCGGAGCTCTCGTGCGGAGCATGCGGAGCTCTCGTCCAATCAGAAGCGAGTATTTCAAATCATCAAAAAATAGTTCCATGTATTCATCCGCAGTGATGCGGTCTGCCTCCGCGGACAGAAAGTAGTCCCATGGGTTGACTTCCAATGTTAATGTATACGGGGAATACCTAAATAGACGTTTTGTGGCCTAGGTGGGTCCCTAGTGGACCGATTGGGTCGAGTGGGGTATCAAAGTGAAGCATTCGTGAAGGGGCATCTGATGGGCTGGGTGTGGGGTTGAACTATCGGCATTCTGCGTATGCGCGGTGGCCAAAGGGTATGGAAAATAGACGTTTTGGAGCTAGGGGAGCCACTAATGGACCGATGGGGTCGAGTGAGGTATCAAAGTGAAGCATTCGTGAAGGGGCATCTGATGGACTGGGTGTGGGGTTGAAATATCGGCATTCTGGGCATGCGCGGTGGCCAAAGGGTATGGAAATAGACGTTTTGGAGCTAGGGGAGCCACTAATGGTCCAATGGGGTCATATGAGGTATCCATGTGAAGAATTCGTGAAGGGGCATCTGACTGGACTAGCGGCTCGGGCGTTATCACCATTCTGCGGATGCGCAGACAGGGAATTGTGGGAAAAGGGTATGGAAATAGACGTTTTGGGATGTAGGGGAGCCCCTAATGGGCCGATGGAGTCGTATGAGGTATCAATGTGAAGCCTATGTGAGGGGGCATCTGACTGGACTAGTGGCTCGAGCGTTGTCACCATTCTGCGCATGCGCAGACAGGGAATTGTGGGAAAAGGGTATGGAAATAGACGTTTTGGCATGTAGGGGAGCCCCTAATGGACCGATGGGGTCATATGAGGTATCAATGTGAAGCATTCGTGAAGGGGCATCCAGTCATGGGTGGGTGCATGTAAAAATTTTCCTGAAAAAAAAACGGAACACGGACTTTATCGAAAAATCCGGGAAAATGCCTATATGGGGTATGGGGGTATATAGGTCGCCGGGCTTAACGGGGCTTGCCTATCAATAGAGTTATCTCCCCTAGTTCCAGGGTGGGTGTATGTAAAATTTTTCCTGAAAAAATACGGAACACGGACTTTATCCTAAATTACGGAAAATGCCTATATGGGGTATGGGGGGGTATAGGACCATCCTGGGAAACCTACTTCTCGACATTTGCGGTATAGGTTGTGGGGTCTCGTTTTCTTAGTCTCGTCAAGACAAACATGATAGGAAGTGTCCCGGAGCGAATCGGTGAAATTTTTGAAAAAGTACCATACAGCCCATATAGTCCCATACTGGGGTATAGGACCAATGTTTGTCCCACTGGGAAACCTACTTCTAGACATTTGCGGTATAGGTTGTGGGGTCTTGTTTTCTTAGTCTCGTCAAGACAAACATGATAGGAAGTGTCCCGAAGCGAATCGGTGAAATTTTTGAAAAAGTACCATACAACCCATATAGGCCCATACTGGGGGTATAGGACCAATGTTTGTCCCCCTGGGAAACCTACTTCTAGACATTTGCGGTTGGGTTGTTTGGATTTGTTTTCTTAGTCTCGTCATTTAGAATATGATAGGTAGTGTCCCGGAGAGAATCGGTGAAATTTTTGAAAAAGTACCATACAGCCCATATAGACCCATATAGTCCCATACTGGGGGTATAGGACCAATGTTTGTCCCCCTGGGAAACCTACTTCTAGACATTTGCGGTAGGGTTGTTTGGATTTGTTCTCTTAGTCTCGTCATTTAGAACATGATAGGAAGTGTCGCGGAGCGAATCGGTAAAATTTTTGAAAAAAGTCACCGAGACCCATATAGACCCATATAGCCACATACTGGGGTATAGGACCAATGTTTGTCCCACTGGGAAACCCACTTCTAGACATTTGCGGTATGGTTGTTTGGATTTGTTTTCTTAGTCTCGTCATTTAGAACATGATAGGAAGTGTCCCGGCACGAAACGGTGAAATTTTTGAAAAAAGTCACCGAGGCCTGGGTAGGCCCATATAGACCCATATACTGGGGTATAAGCCCAATGTATGTATAAATCCATACGGGGTGGACGTGTTGGAGTCTAGGTGAGTCCCTGGTGGCCCAATGGTGTCGTATGAGGTCTTATTTTGAAGCTCTCGTGGAGGAGCATCCGTCAGATTCGTACGTTGTTAATAGTCTGCGCATGCGCAGTCTGGTCGTAGTATAGAAACCAGGCATTTTGGGGGGTATGTGGGTGTGTGTTTGGGGTAGCGATGGACCGCTACGGGTCCGAATGGGTCGTGAAAGGTGTCAAAGTGAAGCTTGTGTGAGTTAGTCAGAATGGCGTATTTTTAAGTGCAAGTCGCGTCAATGTGCGCATGCGCAGCCTGGCCGTAGTATAGAAAGCAGGCATTTTTGGGGGTATGTGGGTGTGTGTTTGGGGTAGAGATGGACCGTTATGGGTCCGAATGGGTCGTGGAAGGTGTCAAAGTGAAGCTTGTGTGGGTTAGAGTCAGAATGGTGTATTTTTAAGTGCAAGTTGCGTTAATCTGCGCATGCGCAGTTGGTTGTAGTAAGTAAAATGGCCATTTTGGGCCAGTACATTAAGGTATTAGAGGTCGAGATGGCCTATTCACGGTTCGAATGCGTCCTGGAAGGTGTCATCTTGTAGCTCTCGGGGTGTAGACCCCGATTTGAGGGCTGTTCACGTCACCTGTGACGTCATCGGTGACGTCATCAGTACGAGTAGTAAGTAAAGTGGACATTTTGGGGCAGTGAAAGGAAGGTATTTGGTGTAGAGATGGACCATCCTTGGTCCGAATGCGTCCTGGGAGGTGTCATTTTGTAGCTCTCGGTGTGTACAACATTTGGGGGCTGTTCACAGCATCTGTGACGTCATTGGTGACGTCATCAGTACAAGTAGTAGCGAAAGTGTGCATTTTGGGATAGTGAAGGAAGGTATTTGGGGTAGGGATGCTTCATCCTCAGTCCGAATGCGTCGTGTGGGGTGTCATCTTGTAGTTTTGGGCGTGCAGACCTCGATTTGAGGGCTGTCCACAGCATCTGTGACGTCATTGGTGACGTCATCAGTAGGAGTAGTAGCGAAAGTGAGCATTTTGGGGCAGTCACGGAAGGTATTTGGGGTAGGGATGCTTCATCCTCAGTCCGAATGCGTCGTGTGGGGTGTCATCTTGTAGCTCTCGGGGTCTAGACCCCAATTTGAGGGATATCTACATCATCTGTGACGTCATTGGTGACGTCATCAGTACGAGTAGTAGCGAAAGTGGGCATTTTTTAGCAGTGAAGGATGTTACTTGGTGTAGCCATGGACCATCCGCGGTGCGAATGCGTCGTGTGAGGTGTCATCTTGTAGCAACGCCCACCAACGCCATTCTTAATGTTTCAACGCCCTGGTGAAATAGCTCAGAAGCTCTGATATTCCATGGAATTGTCACTAATTCTTCGAAATGCAGTGATGCCCGTCAACGCCCGTCGTTACACCTTAACACTCTAACATAACGCCATGATATAGACCAGAGAGAGAACAACAACAGCAACAGCAACAAGGATGACACATGAGAGAACAACAACAAGAAGTTTTTTTCATATAGTTTATTTTCCCCAATGTTACATCATACCCACGCTGGGGGAGCCGCGTTGGGTATATTTACAATTCAAGAAGACTCTTACCCAATCGGAGGCCACCATTTGCATGTTTCATATTCGTCCCTGTCCGTTAGATGTATTCTTGGCCAGTCAGACGTCTCCATTTCAGAAAGATCCATCTTCGGCCATGTTCGCTCTGAACTGTTTATTCTAATCATCGTCGTGCAGGCCAGGATACCGTTGAGGCCACATCCCCTCAGATAGTTGTTTGTGCATTCTGAGTATCTTTCAGTGCATGGGTGAATACTTTCATCCGATGGGAAGATTCCGTAATTTGGTCACGAAGAACGTAACATTGGTCGCCTCTCCACTGTCCATTTGGTGTTGGGGCGTTGATGTTGCACCAATTCCAAGGGATCCACGTTCTCTAGTTGGGTCAAGAACGTCTCCAGTGACGCATGACTGGTAATGGTGAACGGCTGGTCGAACAATTGGTTGTTGCCACTGGAATAGAAATACCGGGGTTGACCCGTCATCTTATGGCGTAAGATGTATCCAAAAGCTACATTTAATGTGAAGGACGTAGGTTGGTCATTGAAGGTGGCTTCCACGTAGCTGCGTAGACGGGCGAGGTCGGTCAGTCGGAAATTGTACAAGTCCAATATAGGGCGATGACGGTGGAAGCAGTGTCGGATCATGTACCAATGGCGTCGATGCACCTCACTCACTGGATGATCTTCGGGTAAGAGATCGCTGGGAACATCCACCGCATCTTCCAGAAAATGTTCGTTGTTGTCAGGCGTATGACTGGAAACAGCAATGCTAGGGACCGGCTGGATATCTAGGCTCTTCTGAGCTGTGGGTATAGGCGGGCTCTCCGTGATCGCCTCACCAGTGGCATTCGTCTTCCTGGGCTCGTCTTCACTGGGACTGACCCTCCTGGGTGCATTTTCAGTGGGAATTTGTCGCCGTGGTGACGGGGCATGAATCAAACGTTGATGATGTCTTAACTGACTGGGTCGTTTGAAGAGTTGCCCACAATCGTTACATTGTTTCGTCGCGTCCTCGTGGAGTGCTCTCTCATGGCGCCGTAAAATATCCCCCCGATTAAATGACCGTGAGCACGTTTTACAAGTATACGTCAAGGCATTGTGGGCGGAGGACTCGTGGCGTCGTAAATTGTTTAGACGGGTAAATGACTTCAGGCATGTCGTGCAAGTGAACATATCGACTGCGGATCAGCGAATGATGTCGGACGTCAAGAACCCGAAAGTTAGAGGGGAGGTGACCGGCCTATCGACCAATCAGAAGCCATCATTTCAGAAAGTTCAATCTTGGTTCAGTGTAACCTAAACGTCTTCGGGCAATCCATGATACTGAGCCCGTCGTTACACCTTAACACTCTAACATAACGCCATGATATAGACCGGAGAGAGAGAACAACAACAGCAACAACAACACGGATGACACATGAGAGAACAACAACAAGAAGAAGTTTATTTCATTTAGTTTATTCTCCCCAATGTTACATCATACCCACGCTGGTGGAGCTGCGTTGGGTATATTTACAATTCAAGAAGATTCTTGTCCAATCGGAGGCCACCATTTGCATCTGTCATATTCGTTCCTGTCCGTTAGATGTATTCTCGGCGCGCAAAGGTTTCCACCGCGGTGGAAACCTTTACACAGCGCGCCCCGGTGTCAAAGGTCAGTTCCGGTCACGTGAACGGAAGCAGAAGTGACCTCACAGAGGTCATATGCAAATGTCACTTCCGAGCTCTGAGCTCCACAGGCTTTGAGCTCCAAGAGCTCCGATCCAAGAAACACACTCGCAAGCACACACATACACACACGCCTACATCCGGGTTATTGTCGCTGACGTCCAAGTTGAACTGATTGTGCTAAAAATAGATCAACAGCTAGCTTGCTATAAAAAGGAAACGGCCTGGCCGTTTCATCAGACACTGTCAACCACCAAGATGTTCACTTGTACTACGTGCTCGAAATCATTCACTCGCCGGCACGACTTGCGCCGCCATGAGGCTACCAAGCACGATGGAACCGCCCGGTATAGCTGTACGATATGTAGGCCTACACTGTCGTTTCAGCGCCCAGATCATTTACAGCGCCATGAACGTTCAATTCATGGGCCACCCAAGCGTCCATGCGAAGAATGTGGTCAACTCTTCAGACGACCCAGTCAGTTAAAACGGCATGAGCGTTTGATTCATGGTCCGTCACCACGGCATGAGGGACAACTTTCCACTAAAGAGGCACCCAGGAGGGACAGATCCACTGAAGATGAACCCGGGGAGGAGAATGCCACTGGTGATGCGATCACGGAGAGCCCGCCTATACCCACAGCTCAGAAGAGCCTAGATATCCAGCCGGTCCCTAGCATTACTGTTTCCAGTCATACGCCTGACAACAACGAACATTTTCTAGAAGATGCGGTGGATGTTCCCAGCGATCTCTTACCCGAAGATCATCCAGTGAGTGAGATGTATCGACGCCATTGGTCCATGATCCGACACTGTTTCCACCATCATCGCCCTATATTGGACTTGTACAATTTCCGACTGACCGACCTCGCCCGTCTACGCAGCTACGTGGAAGCCATCTTCAATGACCAACCTACGTCCTTCACATTAAATGTAGCATTTGGGTACATCTTATGCCATAAGATGACGCGTGAATTGTGCTATTTCTATTCCAGTGCCATCAACCCAGTGTACGACCATCCTTTCGCAATCACCAATCGGGCGTCGCTAGAGACGATGCTGGCCCAACTGGACACTGTGGATCCCTTGGAATGGGCCTATGAACAGCGTCCCAACACCGAGTGGATAGTGGAGAGGGTCACTAATGTTACGTTCTTCGTGGTTAAACTGACCCACCACCCCCATCGGATGAAAGTATTCACCCATGTACTGAAAGATACTCAGAATGCGCAAACAACTATCTGAGGATATGTGGCTTCAACGGTATCCTGGCCTGCCCGATGACGATTAGAACAAACGGTTCAGAGCGAACATGGCCGAAGATGGAACTTTCTGAAACGGCGACTTCTGATTGGACAAGAGTAGCCGAGAATACATCTAACGGACAGGAACGAATATGATAGATGCAAATGGTGGCCTCCGATTGGACAAGAATCTTCCTGAATTGTAAATATACCCAACGCAGCTCCCCCAGCGTGGGTATGATGTAACATTGGGGAGAATAAACTATATGGAAAAAAAACTTCTTGTTGTTGTTGTTCTCTCATGTGTCATCCTTGTTGTTGTTGCTGTTGTTGTTGTTGCTCTCTCTCCGGTATATATCATGGCGTTATGTTAGAGTGTTAAGGTGTAACGACGGGCTCAGTATCACGGATTGCCCGAAGACGTTTAGGTTACACTGAACGAAGATTGAACTTTCTGAAATGATGGCTTCTGATTGGTCGATAGGCCGGTCACCTCCCCTCTAACTTCCGGGTTCTTGACGTCCGACATCATTCGCTGATCCGCAGTCGATATGTTCACTTGCACGACATGCCTGAAGTCATTTACTCGTCTAAACAATTTACGACGCCACGAGTCCTCCGCCCACAATGCCTTGAAGTATACTTGTAAAACGTGCTCACGGTCATTTAATCGGGGGGATATTTTACGGCGCCATGAGAGAGCACTCCACGAGGACGCGACGAAACAATGTAACGATTGTGGTCAACTCTTCAAACGACCCAGTCAGTTAAGACATCATCAACGTTTGATTCATGCCCCGTCACCACGGCGACAAATTCCCACTGAAGATGCACCCAGGAGGGTCAGTCCCAGTGAAGACGAGCCCAGGAAGACGAATGCCACTGGTGAGGCGATCACGGAGAGCCCGCCTATACCCACAGCTCAGAAGAGCCTAGATATCCAGCCGGTCCCTAGCATTGCTGTTCCAGTCATACGCCTGACAACAACGAACATTTTCTGGAAGATGCGGTGGATGTTCCCAGCGATCTCTTACCCGAAGATCATCCAGTGAGTGAGATGTATCGACGCCATTGGTCCATGATCCGACACTGCTTCCACCGTCATCGCCCTATATTGGACTTGTACAATTTCCGACTGACCGACCTCGCCCGTCTTCAATGACCAACCTACGTCCTTCACATTAAATGTAGCTTTTGGGTACATCTTACGCCATAAGATGACGGGTCAACCCCGGTATTTCTATTCCAGTGGCAACAACCAATTGTTCGACCAGCCGTTCACCATTACCAATCATGCGTCACTGGAGACGTTCTTGACCCAACTAGGGAACGTGGATCCCTTGGAATGGGTGCAACATCAACGCCCCAACACCAAATGGACAGTGGAGAGGGAGACCAATGTTACGTTCTTCGTGACCAAATTACGGAATCTTCCCATCGGATGAAAGTATTCGCCCATGCACTGAAAGATACTCAGAATGCACAAACAACTATCTGAAGATATGTGGCCTCAACGGTATCCTGGCCTGCCCGACGATGATTAGAATAAACAGTTCAGAGCGAACATGGCCGAAGATGGAACTTTCTGAAATGGAGACTTCTAATTGGCCAAGAATACATCTAACGGACAGGGACGAATATGAAACATGCAAATGGTGGCCTCCGATTGGGTAAGAGTCTTCTTGAATTGTAAATATACCCAACGCGGCTCCCCCAGCGTGGGTATGATGTAACATTGGGGAGAATAAACTATATGAAAAAACTTCTTGTTGTTGTTGTTCTCTCATGTGTCATCCTTGTTGTTGCTGTTGCTGTTGTTGCTCTCTCTCCGGTCTATATCATGGCGTTATGTTAGAGTGTTAAGGTGTAACGACGGGCGTCGACGGGCGTCACTGCATTTCGAAGAATTAGTGACAATTCCATGGAATATCAGAGCTTCTGAGCTATTTCACCAGGGCGTTGAAGCATTAAGAATGGCGTTGGTGGGCGTTGCTACAGGATGACACCTCACACGACGCATTCGCACCGCGGATGGTCCATGGCTACACCAAGTAACATCCTTCACTGCTAAATAATGCCCACTTTCGCTACTACTCGTACTGATGACGTCACCAATGACGTCACAGATGATGTAGATATCCTTCAAATTGGGGCTATATCCCGAGACCTACAAGATGACACCCCACACGACGCATTCGGACTGAGGATGAAGCATCCCTACCCCAAATACCTTCCTTCACTGCCCCAAAATGCTCACTTTCGCTACTACTCCTACTGATGGCGTCACCAATGACGTCACAGATGCTGTGGACAGCCCTCAAATCGAGGTCTGTACGCCCAGAACTACAAGATGACACCCCACACGACGCATTCGAACTGAGGATGAAGCATCCCTACCCCAAATACCTTCCTTCACTACCCCAAAATGCACACTTTCACTACTACTCGTACTGATGACGTCCCCAATGGCGTCGCAGATGCTGTGAACAGCCCCCAAATGGGGGTGTACACACCGAGAGCTACAAAATGACACCTACCAGGACGCATTCGGACCAAGGATGGTCCATCTCTACACCAAATACCTTCCTTTCACTGCCCCAAAATGTCCACTTTACTTACTACTCGTACTGATGACGTCACCGATGACGTCACAGGTGACGTGAACAGCCCTCAAATCGGGGTCTACACCCCGAGAGCTACAAGATGAGACCTTCCAGGACGCATTCGAACCGTGAATAGGCCATCTCGACCTCTAATACCTTCATGTACTGTCCCAAAATGGCCATTTTACTTACTACAACCAACTGCGCATGCGCAGATTAACGCGACTTGCACTTAAAACACACACCATTCTGACTCTAACCCACACAAGCTTCACTTTGACACCTTCCACGACCCATTCGGACCCATAACGGTCCATCTCTACCCCAAACACACACCCACATACCCCCAAAAATGCCTGCTTTCTATACTACGGCCAGGCTGCGCATGCGCACATTGACGCGACTTGCACTTAAAAACACGCCATTCTGACTCTAACCCACACAAGCTTCACTTTTGACACCTTCCACGACTCATTCGGACCCGTAGCGGTCCATCGCTACCCCAAACCCACACCCACATACCCCGCAAAATGCCTGGTTTCTATACTACGACCAGACTGCGCATGCGCAGACTATTAACAACGTTCGAACCAATAGTCCTGACGGATGCTCCTCCTCGAGAGCTTCAAAATAAGACCTCATACGACACCATTGGGCCACCAGGGACTCACCTAGACTCCAACACGTCCACCCCGTATGGATTTATAGATACATTGGGCTTATACCCCAGTATATGGGTCTATATGGGCCTACCCAGGCCTCGGTGACTTTTTTCAAAAATTTCACCGTTTCGTGCCGGGACACTTCCTATCATGTTCTAAATGACGAAACTAAGAAAAGGAGACCCCACAGCCTATACCGCAAATGTCTAGAAGTAGGTTTACCAGGATGGTCCTATACCCCCCATACCCCATATAGGCATTTTCTGTAATTTAGGATAAAGTCCGTGTTCCGTAGTTTTTCAGGAAAAATTTTACATACACCCACCCTGGAACTAGGGGGAGATAACTCTATTGATAGGCAAGCCCCGTTAAGCCCGGCGACCTATATACCCCCCATACCCCATAAAGGCATTTTCCCGATAAAGTCCGTGTTCCGTATTTTTGTTTTTCAGGAAAATTTTTACATGCACCCACCCATGACTGGATGCCCCTTTACATAGGCTTCACATTGATACCTCATACAACTCCATTGGACCATTAGTGGCTCCCCTAGCTCCAAAACGTCTAGCGGGACCCATACAGAGTCCAGTTTTCGACACTAGGTGACCACATCCCGACGAAATGGCCAGTTTTCGACACCGGATGTGCCGCCATCTTGAACACACGTGCCGCCATCTTGGATATGTCCCATAATGCACAGGGTAAAAATACTCGCTTCTGATTGGCTGAGAGCTCTGTGACGGATTTGAAATACTCGCTTCTGATTGGACGAGAGCTCCGCATTGCGTCTGCGCAGGCGCAGAATGATATTCCTACCGTACACCCAACCCATCAGATGCCCCTTCACGAATGCTTCACTTTGATACCTCACTCGACCCCACTGGTCCACTAGGGGCTCCCCTAGCTCCACAACGTTTATTTCCATACCGTTTGGCCACCGCGCATGCGCAAAATGCCGATATTTCAACCCCGCACCCAGCCCATCAGATGCCCCTTTACGAATGCTTCACTTTGATACCTCATATGACCCCATTGGCCCATTAGTGGCTCCCCTAGCTCCAAAACGTCTATTTCCATATCCTTTGGCCACCGCGCATGCGCAGAATGCCGATATTTCAACCCCGCACCCAGTCCATCAGATGCCCCTTCACGAATGCTTCACTTTGATACCTCACTCGACCCAATCGGTCCACTAGGGACCCACCTAGGCCACAAAACGTCTATTTAGGTATTCCCGTATACATTAACATAGGAAGTCAACCCATGGGACTACTTTCTGTCCGCGGAGGCAGACCGCATCAACGCGGATGAATACATGGAACTATTTTTTGATGATTTGAAATACTCGCTTCTGATTGGACGAGAGCTCCGCATGCTCCGCACGACGGCTCCGCAGTTCCGCCACAAATTTTACCCGGGGGAACAAATAAGTAGGTCAATCATACCCAATCGGGTTTTTATCTACTACTCGGGGCACACGTCCAACAGAGGACGTCCCCGCTTTGGCAAAGACTGGGAAACTGTTTCGCTGCCCGTTTTGTGATCTTTTATACAACGCCATAGTGAAAAAAAATAAGGCACATTGACTTTGACTGGAGAAAACTCAAACGGGTGCGTTTGAAATTGAAAATGAGTGTTTGCCTGGGTGTCCCCACTTTGCCAGAATGTTTTCATGTGTCCCCACTTGTGGCGTGGAATACGGGTTTGGTTATTTCAAGTGCTGTGCAATTTTGAACTGGTATGAACGTATCGTGGAAATCCGGAGCCTGCTCATAACACAAACCATCAGTAGGTTTCCTGAACAGCCAATAAATAAAGAAGTCCCCACTTGCATGGTTGTCTGTGGATTTCCCCACTATGCACCTTTCGTAAACATGTGTGTGTGTGTGGGTGTGTGTGTTTTGGGGTCCCCCCCCCTCCCCCCCCCCCCCATCCCTCCCCGACAGAAACCTTCATTTTGGAGTTATTTCGTTTTATCAATTTAATTGAAAGCTTGATAGGAAAATATCACATTTTCATCTAAATCGCAGCAGCTTGGACCACCAAGACGTGCATTCTCAGATTCAGCACAAAATTTTGATCTAGAAAACATGCTCAAACTTTCTGGTCTTCAAAGTACCATTTTTAAGGGCCCTCGCTCGTTGGCATTATATTTGTATACACTCTGGATCCACACACAGGCGCAACAATTGGAATCAGTCTGGAACATTCCAAGAAATCTTCTTTATATGATACATAATATAACATTGAATCTATGGGCATGAAATAAAGTCCCTCGAACTCATTAAACATGAACTCAGTTGTATGAGACCTGGCTTCGATTGTTTTGGCTGGAACAACGCCTCTCACACATCATACGCGATCAATCCACTGGCGGCATCAGAGCCAACCACCTCGCTGGGGGTCTAATAACACCCCAGCCACCAGTCAGATTTTTGGACCGGATTCGGGGCCTTCGCGCACATCGCCGGCAGTGACATCATATATAGTAAAATAGATGTTTAACGAAAATTTTGATTACTTTTCAAGTCTGCATAATACCTCCGTTGACCTAGCGTTAAAAAGAATTATATGGAGATAATTTTCCCTGTTTATCTGGACAGAGCATATGAAAAGTAGTTCGCTCATGTACAACACTAAAGGAGTTGTTTGGTCGGATTCAAACTGAACCGTGCGTTGGTTGGTTTCCCCTATACGTCATAGCAACGTAGTAAAGGTCAACTTCCGCTATTGGAGGCAGGGATGTTATTGGAGCCTGCGAAATGGAGCATGCGCTGTGGGGAGGTTGCATCAGAGCGAGTTTGAGTAGCACGAGCGGAATCGGAAGTCGAGAATGACCCAGCTTTTTAAAATTACTATTATTTCATTTACTCCGGAAAGGCTCTGTCGAATTTGGGAGCGAATGCCTGCATGTAAGACCAGCTAAAAAAATTGTGATTTGATCTTAATTTGTGCCACGGAGATTCACACTTCAGATACACATGGTTCAAGGTTTCCATTAAATTTTCTTAAAACGTCAGTTTATTGAAAGGGTAAATTTCCATAAACAAATCAAGTGATTGTTTGTTGTTATAGCATGCAGAATGGATGGATTATGCAGACGCCATATTTCGTGGCTTGTTCAACTGGCACAAAAATTGGAGTGCTTACAGTAAACTTAATGTAATCATTTGATCGGTAAATCATCAATACAATTTAGTGCTTTGGCAAACGACGTATTACAGAATTAATTTAGCTCAGAGAAACAACTGGCATGAACAAAGGTTATTGTCGAGCCAAAAACAAGATTTACCTCCATTTAATAGTTAGACGGAGCAGTCTCCCTTCAACTGATTGGATAATTCTATTGAGGAATTAAATGATTTGCGTATATAGTTCACTGTGTATAGCTACGAAAATTTCACAACCGAATACAAAGTTGAAACTGCCTTATTACCTATAATCAATAATAATTGCTTGGAAACAGAAGCGATGAAATAAATCGGTATCGATACATACGCATGTAAAACTGAGATATGAATATAACTGCTAAATGGACACAATAAACTTTTCGTATTTCTTCTCCATATATCTATTTGAAGATATTAATTTCCAAAAAATGAGCTCTGGTGCACCAAAAATTTACAAAGTTGAGATTTTTTTTTATTATTTTCAGCAGTGTATTTGCAGATACAACCCGAAGACTTTCAATGATACATACATGAATTTTCTATTGCAAGTCAGTTGTGTGATATTGCTATTATCTACTTTCAAAGCAACAGCAAAAGTCCCAGTTGAAAATGGACTTAAAGGATAGCTTTCGTATGGCGTAGCGTCTCTCTGAAAACATTGTTTCAATCAGGTGCATGTTTAGTACAGACAATGGCGAAACTGCAGATTTTAACTGTTTTTTTTATATAAATAAGCATTTTTATTGTTTAAAAGTACAGATTAAACCTCTATGTTCTATGCATGAACTTAATACTGTATATTTATTCATACACTATAATATATGAAATTGGGTACCACAGAATATAATGTCATCATTGAAATATTCCAAAAAAAGTTCATAATGCAGCAAATACTATAATTGGCTATGAAAAATGCAGGGTGGAAAAGCTAAAGCATATAATTATAGCAATGAAATACAAATATAGTTTTGAAGATGATGTTACTTACCCAACCATATTCTCATGATGAGCAAAATATTAATCTAATTGTAGCTTTCCTTTATCTTCAAACAACAAGATACATCACAGGACTGAAATTATTCTCACCAAATGTGACTCTCGAAGAGCCCAGTGGAATACTAACTTTATAGCCTATGTCGGCAAACAACCACGGATTCGTGTCCCATGGTGGAACAAAGCTGTTGAGATTCAGGGCTCAATCCGCGTATGCGACAGGCTCACACGATGTACACTTTACTGATCCGAACGGATAATTGGCATCATTATCGAGTAGAGCCGAGTCAGGTAACCCACTGGCTGAGTGGAGTAGTAGTGTTAAAAATGGCGACCGTAATCAGCCGCTGACATCCCCAAAGAAACTCGACCACATGAATGGTCAAACCCCGTTCGGTTCTGATAGAAAGTGTAAACTTGTTGATTCCATAGAGAAAAATAAATATAATTTCGATTACAAAGTTCAATAATTGTATGTTGTTCAAGCCTCGCCGAAATGAGCGAGGCTAAATTCGTTCTCTTACTCGACTGTAGAATGAACTTATTGGTACGTATAAGCATATTATTTATAGGCTGATGGAAACTGTTTGTTGATCGTATTTCCACAAATAGTCTTCTGACAAAAACAAAAAAAATTCACACTGAAGCTCTCGCCATGGGTATCGAAAGTGTCATTCACTCAAAGCTCGTAGACTCCTAACCTGTAATGTTCTTTTAGTTCATTTCAAGCGTTTCAATGGAATCTGTATAATAATGGTAAAGAATTTGTTACTTGACCCAAGGATGCAGGCGATGGAGAAGAAGCTGGATTGTGAAGGAAACAAGATATCCGTGTCCATTGTCCATTCAACTCGACCCACCTCTGTACTTAATTCAAACCAATAAGGAGAAGACCGACAATCGTCATCAGTCGAACGTTTTCTCCAATGGCCACTCCTTGACCAGACTGGCCTTTTAGAGTAGAACTTTCGGGTGGTTTTGGTGACACTACCAGGTCATTTAGAGTAGAACTTCCAGGTGGTTTTGGTGACACTACCAGGTCATTTAGAGGAGAGCATGCAGGTGATCTTACTGACCCAACTATGGCAGTAAAGACATTGGTAACCTTATCACCACACGTCCTTAAGTTAGAGACATAACAGGCGACTAACCGGTCGCCGTAGGCGCAAAGATTCTCGATGTCCTCGTCAGATAACCATGGCGTTTTATTGGGTGTCAGTGTGTTCACGTATTTGTTGAACTCCCCCTGTACACACGTTCCCAACGAGCCCATTTGTTTGTCATAACAGGCTTCGTTGACGATCAGAACGTCTGAGTTGTCGCAAAAGTATTTCAGGTAGATTCGAAACGCATCCAGACCAATGTGTTGAGATAGGAGTCGATGGACCGTCTGGTTTTCTCTAGCACAGTCTTCAAACAAATCTTCGAGGCAGTTCACAACACCTGTTGCCGAACTTTGGCAGAAAGACTGTAGTGCTGTTGGAGTAAGGCAACAAGTAAGGCCGTTCGGTGAACTGGTAGCTTTGGTCAAAGGAGAAAGACAATTTAGAAGTTGTAGCTGTGCTCCCGTCAAGGAACTCGGACAGGTCGCATAAACAGGGCTCCACCCAGCAAGGGTAAATATGACTAAACCAGTAACAACTACACCGCTCTTCATTTTGATGCTTGTATGATCCACAACCTGTCACAGCTAACGAACTGGGTCGGATGATAATTTGCTTTGAACTGGTACGTTACTGCCTGCTAACATCACATATACGCAGGTAGAAATGCAGCTGTATTCAGTCTCTTGACCTGAACTAACAAAAACTTCTTTTGATGGAATAGATTGTGT